>BLSH010483731.1:18444-36195 GCA_018402905.1 Glandirana rugosa | reverse complement strand
TAGGGGGCGGCCGTGGACTAAGATGGCTGCTTAAACTCTTAGCTCCACTCAGCCTGGGACGAAAGAGCTACCTTCTAGCAACCTTAGCGACCATCCACTTGCCAAACAGCTTCCAAAGGGGGCCCCTCTCCTAGCTGATATCAAGCAGCCCGCCGGAGGAACATAGCACCGCCCGATTTGCCTCAGAGAAGCCGAGAGAGACTGACAAACAAAGACGGACAGGCCAGCAGGCCCTGTCACGATCGGGATCCATCCGTCCCACTACCTGCACAGTGAGCATTCCCTCTACCACTGTGAGGATGTATCCCCGCGCTACTATGGTCGCACACTGGAGAAAGGACTAGGTTGCTGCTGTGCCTAATATCTGACAATATATATGGTTATCTAAGGATGAGGATGGTACTGCGCAGCCTATACCAGTGTGTAAGTAAAAGAACCTTGCCCCTAGTGGTTCTAGGATGTATTGCCACACTATTTCACTGTTAGTAGTTAAATAGGTAAAAAACGAAGTGTACAATGCACCTTGCTGATTTTGCCTGGGCGATACTAGACAGGTGTATACATACTCATGATAATAAAACAAGGATATAATATATATAATAATACCGAGATAAAAAGAAGTAAATGCAAAATTCAATAAAATCTGAATGTCTGTGATATTGTGATAAGATAAATAAATTGTAGCAAGATAGTGAATAAAAATAAAAATAAATATCAAGTGGAAAATCAAATATAGTCCTTTATAATAGAGTGGTAAAAGTGACAAATGAGTGACTTGTGCTCCAAAGTTCATAAAACGATTCGTGCTCCAAACAATGGTGTGGGAAGCCTCTTTGTGCAGGGGGGTGGTTAATCACCCCAAAAAGGATTCCATTTCTAAGGTGCTTCAACTGGATCTGTGCTCTCAGAACTCTCACCTGAGCAGGTAAGGACCTGTGCGCATCAAGGTATCTTTAGCGGGAGATGTTCTTCCAATATGGGGTGCGTTTTTTTCTCTCACTCTCGATCCTCCCGTGTGGTCACACCGTACGACCCACCGGTCGTTGGACTCCTTGATTCCGATCCTTACTCCAAAAATCAGGCATGCAGGAAGAGACAAACGGATTCCATAGTGTAGTATATCAAAAATATGTTTATTTTATCCAAAAAAACGTATTTCCAGGAACAAAGATAAAAATTCTTTAAAATGATACAGCGGCGTCTGGGCACCTCTCACTTATTATCCAGCACTCTAAGTAACAGCCTACGCGCGTTACGTCATATCACATGACTTCATCAGGTCCTTACCTGCTCAGGTGAGAGTTCTGAGAGCACAGATCCAGTTGAAGCACCTTAGAAATGGAATCCTTTTTGGGGTGATTAACCACCCCCCTGCACAAAGAGGCTTCCCACACCATTGTTTGGAGCACGAATCGTTTTATGAACTTTGGAGCACAAGTCACTCATTTGTCACTTTTACCACTCTATTATAAAGGACTATATTTGATTTTCCACTTGATATTTATTTTTATTTTTATTCACTATCTTGCTACAATTTATTTATCTTATCACAATATCACATGCATTCAGATTTTATTGAATTTTGCATTTACTTCTTTTTATCTCGGTATTATTATATATATTATATCCTTGTTTTATTATCATGAGTATGTATACACCTGTCTAGTATCGCCCAGGCAAAATCAGCAAGGTGCATTGTACACTTCGTTTTTTACCTATTTAACTACTAACAGTGAAATAGTGTGGCAATACATCCTAGAACCACTAGGGGCAAGGTTCTTTTACTTACACACTGGTATAGGCTGCGCAGTACCATCCTCATCCTTAGATTCCCTCTACCACATCCATCACCTACACGATTGCGGCTCATGGCCACATACACTTTGAAGCCCCTGGAACGGCCACATCTGCAGTTCCCTGCTTCTCCGGCTCCTTCACCGCCACTCCGCCCGCCATCTTGTGGCCTAGTGCCCTCTCTCACTGTACACACGGCGACAGGCTGAATGCCACTAGGCCTCCTCTGCATTGAGGCACGCCGGATAGCCCACAGACAGAGCCTGACTCCACAGCACCTGACTCCCTGTCACTCTGTCACGGAGCTCCCAACCAACACTCCTCCTATGTACACACAGAGCCAAATCCCAGCGGCAAGCCCATAGCAATTTAAACTGCACTGCCTACCTGACCCCCAAGATCACCAGAGCACCCACTAACTGTACCTGAGCTGATCCACAGCTTAAAAATTGAAGCCCCGGCTGCGGCCTACATACTCACTGCTGCACATACAGGTGGGCAAAAAAGTATTTAGTGAGCCACCAATTGTGCAAGTTCTCCCAGATGAGAGAGGCCTGTAATTTTCATCATAGGGACACTTCAACTATGAGAGACAGAATGAGAAAAAAATACCGAAAATCACATTGTCTGATTTTTAAAGAGTTTATTTGCAAATTATGGTGGAAAATAAGTATTTGGTCAATAACAAAAGTTCATCTCAATACTTTGTTATATACCCTTTGTTGGCAATGACAGAGATCAAATGTTTCTGTAAGTCTCCACAAGGTTTTTACACCCTGTTGCTGGTAGTTTGGCCCATTCCTCCATGCAGATCTCCTCTATAGCAGTGAACATTTGGGGCTGTCGCTGGGCAACACGGATTTTCAACTCCCTCCAAAGATTTTTTATGGGGTTGAAATCTGGAGACTGGCTAGGCCACTCCAGGACCTTGAAATGCTTCTTAAGAAGGCACTCCTTTGTTGCCCGGGCGGTGTGTTTGGGATCATTGCCATGCTGAAAGACCCAGCCACGTTTCATCTTCAATGCCCTTGCTGATGGAAGGAGGTTTTTACTCAAAAGCTCACGATACATGGCCCCATTCATTCTTTCTGGTCATCCTGGTCCCTTTGTAGAAAAACAGCCCCAAAGCATGATGTTTCCATCCCCATGCTTCACAGTAGGTATGATTTTCTTTGGATGCAAGTCAGCATTCTTTCTCCTCCAAACACGACAAGTTGAGTTTTTACCAAAAAGTTCTATTTTGGTTTCATCTGACCATATGCCATTCTCCCAATCATCTTCTGGATCATCCAAATGCTCTCTAGCAAACCTCAGATGGGCCCGGACATGTACTGGCTTAAGCAGGGGGACACGTCTGGCACTGCAGGATTTGAGTCCCTGGCAGCATAGTGTGTTACTGATGGTAGCCTTTGTTACTTTGGTCCCAGCTCTCTGCAGGCCATTCACTAGGTCCCCCCATGTGGTTCTGGGATTTTTGCTCACCATTCTTGTGATCATTTTGACCCCCCCGGGTGAGATCTTGCGTGGAGCCCCAGATCGAGGGAGATTATCAGTGGTCTTGTATGTCTTCCATTTTCTAATAATTGCTCCCACAGTTTATTTCTTCACACCAAGTTGCTTACCTATTGCAGATTCAGTCTTCCCAGCCTGGTGCAAGTCTACAATTTTGTTTTTGTGTCCTTTGACAGCTCTTTGGTCTTGGCCATAGTGGAGTTTGGAGTCTGACTGTTTGAGGCTGTAGACATGTGTCTGTTTTACTGATAATGAGTTCAAACAGCTGCCATTAATACAGGTAACGAGTGGAGGACAGAGGAGCCTTTTAAAGAACAAGTTACAGGTCTGTAAGAGCCAGAAATCTTGCTTTTTTGTAGGTGACCAAATACTTATTTTCCACCATAATTTGTAAATAAATTCTTTAAAAATCAGACAATGTGATTTTCTGGATTTTTTTTTCTCATTTTGTCTCTCATAGTTGAAGTGTACCTATGATGAAAATTACAGGCCTCTCTCCTTTTTAAGTGGGAGAACTTGCACAATTGGTGGCTGACTAAATACATTTTTGCCCCACTGTAGCTGAAGGAACTGTTGCTGACTGGAATACTCAGAGCTACCCTCATCACTGCTTTAACTCACAGTGTGTCACAAAGATACAATACTCTCACAGCTACCGGTACAGGTACGGGCTTTACCTCATCACCTCCTAAGAGAACATATAGGTGGTTTGGATCCTCTGCCTAAAACGGCTCCACTTCAGGAGAGCATAATAACTGTGCAAAACCTCTGACTCTTTCACTCTCCATTGACTATCGCCATATCTACCCACCGGTGTATCGGCTATTTTATCTTAAGTAATGCACAGTGGCACACAAGCTGCCACAGCTAAAACAAATCGCCTTACTAACTATTTCCAGAAGAAAGATATGCAAGGACAGAGAGAAGGGGCTCTGCAAAGCTCACGCCTTTCTACGCAAACGGCCAGAGCCATCAGGGAAACTGACCCAACCTCAGAAGAAATGGACACTGTTGTCTCCAACACAGACACTAACCAATCATCTCCAGGAGACAGGGGAAAGAGAACCACACTGTCTCCAGTTCTCTCCCCAAACAAAGCCCCCATGTTTAAAAAACAACACTGGGACTCCTCATCTGCCCCAGATACAGAGGAAGCGCAGCTGGACTCATTGGCGAAACTCCCCACCACAGATCAGCCTGCCTTGGAACATACCCTGAAACTTATGCTACTCTCTCTACAGAAGGATATGCGTAACGAATTACGCTCCTCCATTACAATGCTCCACAACAGAATAGATCAACTTGAAGAAAGAACCGAGACCATAGAGACAACACTGTCTAAACAGCACTACAGCAAGATGTTAGATGTACAAGACCATCACGATGAAAAATTGCATTACCTGAGGGCTAAAGTCATAGACCTGGAAGATCGTTCTCACCGTAACAACATCAAATTCAGGGGGGTCCCTGAGGCGGTCAAACCACCAGACCTGATCCCCTATAAACAGAAACTATTGCTCATCCTGATCCTGGCTTTGACCCCACCAGACCTGATAATCGACAGAGATCATCGCATTGCCAAGCCAAACCATCTCCCAATATCTGTAGCAAGAGACGTCCTAGCCTGCATTCATTTTTTCCAGACAAAAGACAAGATTATGGCAATCGCGAGATCCACTCCTAATCTTCCGAAACCTTACTCCACTGTGTCCTTATTTACCTTATCTCCGCAGCAACAGCTCAAAGGAGTAGAGAATTCTCACAGGTAACAGCAATCCTCAGAGAACATCGAGTTCCATACAAATGGGGCTTCCCGGCAAAACTTGTGGTGACATATCAGAGCCAAACAACCAACATATTCACTCCTAAGGATGGGATCAAGCGGCTACTAAACTGGAACCTGATCTCCACTCCACCACAAGACCAGCTACAAGGGCACAACCCCAACCGCCCTCCGGACCCCAGACACTACGCATCATCCTCCACACTCCAACAAGCTCGCTAACTTCATCACAATTCTCCAATGTGACTCACACTCCAACTCCCCCCCCCCTTTTGGAAGTTCACAATCAACTCAGCTCTCAAGGCTACAGACGTCCCATAAGAGTATGAGCTCACGTTGGTTTATATCGCTCACTTGTTAATCTCTACCCCCGAGGTAACAAGGTGCCAAGCACTTTCCTTAAATGGGTATTATACCCGTGTTTTCTTTTTTATTTCTCTTCTCTGTTACATCAAGTATTGCATGTTCAAAACTGTTTGCCTATCTGGTCGAGCTCTACGTTTAATGTTACGTTAATTTACTGCTACGTTAAAAGCACTGTTGATAGCTTACGCGTTTTCTCGGAAGTTGTAACTGTTCGGGGACTATATATATAGAAAAGTGTAATCTTGATACTTCCCTTTTTCCCCACGTACACTTACTACATACACAGTAACTATGTCTGTAAAGATCACTTCCATAAATGCCAAAGGCCTGAATTCCCCATACAAACGAAACATGCTATAGAGAACAGCAATCTCTCTAAATTCTGACATACTATGCGTACAAGAAATGCATTTTTCAGTCCACAAATCTCCATCATGCTCCCACAGGAGCTTTACACACTATTATCATGCAAACTCCCCTCGCAAAAGAGCTGGAGTCATGCTTGCTGTGAGATCCACAGTCTCCTTCCAACTGCACCAAGTCGAAACTGACCCAGACAGTAGATTCCTCTCCATACAAGCTACCATTAACCACTCCAGATCCACGCTATTGCCGAAGTACGGCTCCAGCGCGGATCTGAAATGCCGGGATGACGTCCATGGACGTTGTCCCCGTACACGCTCCTGGCGCGCCCCCTGGCAGCGGCAGCGGAGGCGTGCGCGCGCGCCGCACGCTGCGCGAGCGTGCCCGTGGGTCGGGCGGACTCGATGTCCGCCCGACACAGGCCGATCTCTTTTAGCAGCCTCAGAACGGGGAACCGCCGTTGTAAACACGGCGGTTCTCCGTTCTTTCACAGGGGACATACCAGATCTACTGATCCCTGTCACTGGGATCAGTTAGATCTGTTATGTCCCGGCCAGCCCTGCCCCCCCACAGTTAGAACACACCCAGGGAACATTGCTAACCCCTTCACTGCCCCCTTCAGGTTAACCCCTTCACTGCCTATGACATTTATACAGTAATCAGTGGTCATTTAAATTTCTGATCGCTGAATAAATGTCATTGGTCCCAAAAATGTGTAAAAAATGTCTGACATTTCTGCGGCAATATCGCAGTCCCGATAAAAATTGCAGATCGCCGCCATTACTAGTAAAAAATAATAATAATAAAAACGCCATAAATCAATTCCCAGTTTGTAGACGCGATAACTTTTGCGCAAACCAATCAATATGCGCCGATTGCGATTTTTTTTTTACCAAAAATATGTAGAAGAATATATATCGGCCAAAACTGATGAATAATTTTTTTAATGGATTTGTACTTTAGCAAAAAGTAAAAAATATTGTTCTTTTTTGCAAAATTGTCGCTCATTTTTTGTTTATAGCGGCGATCAGAAATGACGCAGAGGTGATCAAATACCACCAAAAGAAAGCTCTATTTGTGGGAAAAAAAGGACGCAAATTTTATTTGGGTACAACGTCGCATCACCGCGCAATTGTCATTCAAAATGCGACAGCGCTGAAAGCCAAAAATTGGTCTGGGCAGGAGGGGGGTTTAAGTGCCCAATAAGGAAGGGGTTAAAGGCCAGAAAGTCACCATTGCAAATATATACGCCCCCAATACTAACCAGAAAACATTTTACAAGAAAGTAATGGCTATACTAGACCCTTTCAGACAAGACCCCCTAATCATCTGCAGGGACTTTAATGATATAGCGGATCTTTCCCTCGACACTTCCAATCCAACACGCAAGAGTCCCACCTCGCTTTCGTCACTCATCCGAATAGAAGACCTCTATGATCCCTGGAGATGTTCCCATAGGATAGAAAGATATTACACCTTCTATTCCCATGCTCAAAAAGTGTACTCACAAATTGATCTCTTCTTGGTGGATAAGCATACCCTTCAACGGGTCACACAAACAACTATTGGCCTTATTACCTGGTCTGACCATGCCCCGATTACATTAACAATATTCCCGGTAAACACCCCCTTAAACCACACTACATGGAGGCTCAACCCCTCCTTAATTACTAATCCAATCCACCAAAAACAGATCTTGTCCGAACTCAAAATGTTCTTTGCTACTAATTCAGGCACCATCGACAATCCAACAGTTCTGTGGAATGCCCAGAAGGCCTTCATGAGAGGTTTGTTTATTAAATTGGGAGCCCACTAGAAAAAAGCACATGCACTCACCACCACTAATAGACTACTAGACCAAATCAGAACTCTTGAACGAGTGCACAAAACACAACAATCCCCGTTACTACTTGCTGACCTCAGGAAAGCCAGACAAGCCTTAAGTGATCACTTGCACTCGAAATTTGATATACATCTCAAAAGACTCCGGCTACAACACTATGTACACCAGAATAAGCCAGGCGCATACCTGGCAAAGCAACTCAAACGCAAAACGGCGCAAGCCAGAATCCCTTATCTGAACGCCCCTTCAGGGTCCCGCCTCGTTAATCCCAAAGACATAGCAAATAGCTTCAAATGATACTACGCTGAGCTGTATAATCTAACTGACCCCACGTCCAATCCGCCACCTATGTCTCAAGACATTTCAAACTTTTTACAAAAAATTAATCTGCCATCTCTCACCCCTGACCAACTACAGGATCTTTCAACCCCGTTTACCACTACTGAAATTGAACTTGCCATCACTAAGTTACCACTACACAAGGCACCTGGTCCTGATGGCTTTGATGCTGAGTATTATATATACTTCACTAAAACCTTAGTGACAGATCTATGTAACTCATTTAACCACATTGCAAACACAGGGTCCATCCCTTCAGAATCTCTACAAGCCACTATAGTTACTATATCTAAACCAGGTAAGCCTACTGACAGCCCTACCAACTAGAGACCCATTTCCCTACTAAACACCGACACCAAGCTTTTTGCGAAACTTATCGCAATGAAACTAGCTCCTATCCTGCCTGGTCTGATTCATCAGGATCAGGTGGGAATTGTCAACGGCAGACAGGCCTCAGATGGCATTCGCAGATTCATTAACATGCTACAATGGGCTGAACTACATCAAACGCCTTCCCTGCTTATCTCGCTTGATGCCAAGAAGGGGTTTATAGGGTCGATTGGACCTACATGAAAACAGTCTTACAAAAATTTGGATTTTCTGGCATCATTTTACAAGCCATATTAACTCTATACTCTTCCCTTAGTGCCAGAGTGATCACTTGTGGACTCCTCTCCGACTTCTTCTGCATAACAAATGGTAAGAGGCAAGGGTGCCCCCTATCACCACTCATATTTGATCTCATAATGGAACCCCTGGCCCAAGCCATCAGAGACAACCCCAAGATTCGGGGCCTTACCATAGGAGACGTTACTCACAAAATAGGCCTTTATGCTGATGATGTCATAATAGCCCTATCGGACCCTACTTCCTCACTCCCGGCGCTGCATGACACCTTACTCCAATTCAGCCAAGTCTCACTATACAAAATAAATGAACACAAGTCTAGCATGCTAGGTATAGGACTCGACCAAATCTCGAAATCAGAAATTACCACACTGACTCCCTTCTCGTGGGCTCCCAATTCTTTGCTGACCTATTTGGGTACACAGCTTACTGTCCCCTCATCCAGGCTTCTATCCACTAACTTTAACAAGCTGGTAACTAAGTTATTATCAACTACAGCTGAACTCAGGCGTTCTAAGGCCTCATGGGCAGGTAGAATTATCTTTGCTAAAATGTTCCTGCTCCCACATATACTCTACGCTTTTCGGACATTGCCCCTAAGCTTCCTTGCAATAGGCTTTTCCCACACACTTTGAAGATGATTTTAGAACAGTTATATGGCTCTATGCGGCTGCAATAGGCTTTTCCCACACACTTTGAAGATGATTTTAGAACAGTAATATGGCTCTATGCGGCTGCAATAGACTTTTCCCACACACTTTGGAGATGATTTTAGAACAGTAATATGGCTCTATTCGGCTGCAATAGGCTTTTCCCACACACTTTGAAGATGATTTTAGAACAGTAATATGGCTCTATGCGGCTGCAATAGACTTTTCCCACACACTTTGAAGATGATTTTAGAAGAGTAATATGGCTCTATTCGGCTGCAATTGGCTTTTCCCACACACTTTGAAGATGATTTTAGAACAGTTATATGGCTCTATACAGCTGCAATAGACTTTTCCCACACACTTTGGAGATGATTTTAGAACAATAATCTTTCCCTTAAAGCAACAGCTGGAGGCTTTCCCTGTACAACTTGGAGACGATTTTAGAATCTAAAATCATCTCCTAGTTCTATAGGGAGAGGTTCCTACTGTTGCTTAAAGGGACAGATTATTGTTTCTTGCACAAAATTAAAAAGTGCATCTACATTGCTGGTTTAAAAAAAAACAAAAAAATTCCAAAAATAAAAAAAACAGTGTTGGCTACCTCCTCCTCCTCCTCCTCCACCGCCACTTTCACCGCCTCCTCAACCTCCAACTCCACATCCACCTCCATTTTTGATTTTTTTTTGTGATTTTAGCTTAAAAATTATTTTAAGTTATTTCCCTATCCCCATTTCTTTGTAGGGCACTTGTCCAACCCTTACCCCCATTTTCCTTCCTTTTGCAGACCTGTAGGACTTTCCAGGACTTTGTTACAGCCATTTTTGTGCCTAAAAGTTTGGGTCCCCATTGATTTCAATGGGGTTCGGGGTCGGTGTCAAAGTTCGGGTCAAGTTCGGACCCGAACCCGGACTTTGTCCCGAAGTTCAGCCGAACCTGCCGAACCCGGACTTCCAGAGGTTTGATCAACTGTAATAGAGATACATTTTAACCTCCTCTAGTCTTTGTGCTTTAGCTGCTATTTTTGTTTAGAAATGAAGATGAGGGAACTACTTCTAACTTGAAGTGACTGAGCAATATACACAGATGAAAGGACTAGACGGGGGTTGGAGCGGTACAAGTACACACAGCAATATTTATGAGTTGTGCAAAATTGTCAGTGGTCAATATTTTATTACTGACTGAGGCGCCAAATGTACGTCAGTAAAGACACTCTGTATGTTTACAACGGCATGGTAAATAAGATATTGTGCAGATGTTCTCTGCTTTCTTTTCGATGTAGTTGCAAGTCAAGAAGTATGCCTTGACCCCAGGGCCGGTGCTTCCACTAGGCGAACTAGGCAGCCACCTAGGGTGTTCTGCTTTCTAGGGCGCAGCCACGGCCACTGGTTCATAATGTTTGACCTTGACCTACAGTAGGTTTTTTTTTGGATGCCTGGGTCTTTGGGGTCATGCAGACAGGTTGTCCTGCTCTCCCTGTTGATTCCAATGCCTGGAACTCAGTAAGCCGCCACCATGCCCTCTTTCAAGATGGCAACAACAAGAGCTGTGCACCGGATGGGGTACTGGTGTGGGCGGTGCGTTCTCTCTCATGGACAGTATATAGAGCGCTTTGGTAGGTTATTTGACTTGTGGTATTACCCTTTGTTTCTTTCCCTGGATGAGGTAGTTAGACTGGTAAGCTTGTCCCAGCCTTGTGTTCATTCAGGGGCTGCATTTCACTGCCCACTATCTCTGTTACTCTGAGTTTTTTTTTTCATCTCCTATATTTCTTCACAGATATAACATTGCTGATGGGGGGGGCTGGGGGTGCAAGTAGCTGGCCTTGCCTAGGGTGCAAAATAGTCTAGCACCGGCCCTGCTTGACCCTGACAAGTGAAGGAGCAAGGAAAAGAGCGAAGTGGGCTTCACACCTCTGTGCTTCCATTTTCATCCATTTTTCAGTGTATGTTTTCATGCATTCATGCACATTTTTAGTATC
Organism: Glandirana rugosa; assembly: GCA_018402905.1. NCBI lineage: Eukaryota > Metazoa > Chordata > Amphibia > Anura > Ranidae > Glandirana > Glandirana rugosa. The sequence continues at coordinate 24,937 of BLSH010483731.1, read as the reverse complement.
CATTTTCTTAAATGATGTGCCGAGTTTCTAGGACGGTGTGAGAAAGCCTAAAATTTTCCAGTAGACTGATGCAGAGGTGTCCACAATACTTTGTCTGTATAGTAAACCTGGAAGTGATATATTTACTCATCCATTCTCGAGCATGTAGGCAGGGGTTAGTACCCCTTTTAGTGAGGCCCCTCCTTCTGGGTGGGTATGGTGGGTGTAGCTAGTCTAGTCTTATATACAGTAAAACCTTGGATTACGAACATAATTCATTCCAGAAACATGCTTGTAATCTAAAGCACACATATATCAGAGCCAATTTCCCCTTTAGAAATAATGGAAACTCAGATGTTTCGTTCCACAACCATTTATTCATAAACTCCTCAGTTTATAGTCCATATAAAAAGATTATATCAATATGACCAGGTTATGTAACCATAAAATGTCCATCCACAAATGGCCGCCTCCGCAATGGGATTAGAAGCAAAATCCAGCAGGAGCTGCAGAGTATAAAAGAGAAGTGCCTCTAAGTGTAGCAATATGGTTACATTTAACCACTTCCCGACCGCCTGCCGTGTTTTCACGGCGGCAGTCGGGATGCTGAGCGCGAATCGCCATAAAAACATGGCGATCTGCGAACAGCCGCTAGGGGGTGCGCGTGTGCCGCCGCACTCCTGAGGAGTGTGCCCGCGGCTTGGGCGGACCCGATGTCCGCCGGCGAGCCGCGATGAGCGGCCACAGGCAAAGAACGGGGAACCGCCGATGTAAACACGGCGGTTCCCCATCTCTGTTAGTAGGGGCATGAGAGATCTACTGATCCCTGTCACTGGGATCAGTTAGATCTCTCATGCCCATGTTAGCCCAACCACCCCCACAGTAAGAACACAGCCAGGGAACACACTTAACCCCTAGCTCCCCCCCAGGTTAACCTCTTCACTGCCAATGACATTTATACAGTAATCAGTGGACATTTAAATTTCTGATCGCTGAATAAATGTCATTGGTCCCAAAAAAGTGTCAAAAATGTCCAACATGGCCGCTGCAATATTGCAGTACCGCTAAAAATCGCAGATCAACGCCATTACTAGTAAAAAATAAAAAAAAAAATACCCCAGAAATTAATTCTCATCATCCGTAAACGCGGCCACTTTTGCGCAAAACAATCAATAAACGCAGATTGCGATTTTTTTATCACAAATATGAGGAAGAATATAAATCAGCCAAAAACGGTGAAAAAAAAAAAATTTATATTTTTTTTTTTTTTGGATTTGAATTTTAGCAAAAAGTAAGAAATTTGTTTTTTTTTTTGCAAAATGGTCGCTCTTCTTTTGTTTATAGCAGCGATCAGAAATGACGCAGAGGCGATCAAATACCACCAAAAGAAAGCTCTATTTGTGGGAAAAAAAGGACGCACATTTTGTTTGGGTACAACGTCGCATGACAGCGCAATTGTCAGTTAAAGCGACGAAGTGCCGAATCGCAAAAAGTGCTCTGGTCCTTAAGCTGGAAAACCTTCCGGTTGGTAAGTGGTTAATGAAGGTACAACATTTAGCAACTCCCACGGTTGATGATTAAAAGAGGCACATCTAAGTATGCAGGCATCCGGGGTAAAGTTGTCCACATAGACCGCTCTCCGAACCGCCTGCTCTCACCGCTGTCAGTCTGCAAGCGTGACCGGGAAGATGACCCTGCAGTAGAGTGATCTGAAAGTGAGGCTTGAAGCACTCATGGAGCGCAGCGTGGAAGAGATGGCATTGCGGAGGGCGGTCTATGTGGACAGCTTTACCCCGGATGCCTGCATACTTAGATCTGCCTGTTTTAATCATCAACCATATGAGTTGCTAAATGTTGTACCTTCATTAACCCCTTCCTTACTGGGCACTTAAACCCCCCTCCTGCCCAGACCAATTTTTGGCTTTCAGCGCTGTCGCATTTTGAATGACAATTGCGCGGTCGTGCGATGTTGTACCCAAATAAAATTTGCGTCCTTTTTTTCCCACAAATAGAGCTTTCTTTTGGTGGTATTTGATCACCTCTGCGTCATTTCTGATCGCCACTATAAACAAAAAATGAGCGACAATTTTGCAAAAAAGAACAATATTTTTTTACTTTTTGCTAAAGTACAAATCTATTAAAAAAAATTATTCATCAGTTTTGGCCGACATATATTCTTCTACATATTTTTGGTAAAAAAAAAAATCGCAATCGGCGTATATTGATTGGTTTGCGCAAAAGTTATCGCATCTACAAACTGGGAATTGATTTATGGCGTTTTTATTTTTTATTTTTTTTTTACTAGTAATGTCGGCGATCTGCGATTTTGTCGCAGAAATGACGGACATTTTTTACACATTTTTGGGACCAATGACATTTATACAGCGATCAGAAATTTAAATATCCACTGATTACTGTGTAAATGTCATTGGCAGTGAAGGGGTTAACCTGCAGGGGGCAGTGAAGGGGTTAAATATGTTCCCTGGCTGTGTTCTAACTGTGGGGGGGGGGGCAGTGTTGGCCGGGACATAACAGATCTAACTGATCCCAGTGACAGGGATCAGTAAATCTGGTATATCCCCATTCACAGAACAGGGAACCACCGTGTTTACATCGGCGGTTCCCCGTTCTGAGGCTCCTAAAAAAGATCGGTGGGTCTCGGGCGGACATCGAGTCCGCCCAAGCCACGGGCACGCTCGCGCAGCATGTAGCGCGCACGCGCGCGCCGCCGCTGCCGCTAGGGGGTGCGCGAGGAGCGTGCACAGGGGACGACGTCCATGGACGTCGTCCCGGCATTTCAGATCCACGCTGGAGCCGTACTATGGCAATAGCGCGGATCTGGAGTGGTTAAATGTAACCATATTGCTACACTTAGAGGCGCCTCTCTTCTCTTTTATACTCAGTTGTGATGTGACGCTACTTGTATATCAAAACATTGCTTGTTTATCAAGTCAGAATTTATAAAACTATTTTGCTTGTCTTGCAAAACACTCTCAAACCAAGTTACTCTCAATTCAAGGTTTTACTGTATTCTGGAGCCTTTAAAGAGCCTGGGGTAGAGGGTGATGGGAAGGCACCATGGTCTTCTAAGGGCAGTGTGGGCCTATTTACTTTATTCCCCCATCTTGTTAGTGTATATTGAAAGTCTGAATATTGCACTGGATGCTTCCAAGATCACTGTTGGTTGCAGTGGAGATAAGTGAATATAGAATTAAAATTCCACATTGTAGTATTCAAATCCAGTGATAGATTGCCTACAAAAACCAAAATGCTTAGTTTGGTTGGATCTTTTTTTGGAGTGTTGAGAATTAGCACAGCATCCATCAACAGTTGGTTCAACCATAAAGATCTAACTATTCAACATTTATTAGGTCAACATACACTGGTGTTGTTTAACTAAAGGCAAATAGTACCCCTATTAGTGAGGTCCTCCTTCTGGATGGGTATGGTTGGTGGAGTTAGTCTAGTCCTAAATATTATGGAGCTTGAAAAAGACTGGGAAAGAGGGTGATGGAAAAACACCATGGCCTTCTAGGGGCAGATGTGGGTTGATTCTATAGCTCTTTAATATGAGGTGCTAATATATACAAATTTTCCAGCAGTTGGAGATATATCCCATACCTTGTGAATACATAGGCATGGATTCTGTAGAAGCATTTATAGTGTGAAACCCACCAATCCAATTCGGCATTTCGGAATCACTACTATGCGTTTGTTAAAGTTAAAATGACCCCCCTAATCCATGCGTCCATCCCCTAATCTACATGCAGAGCACTGGATCCATGGATTCCAATGGTTTTTTTTATAAGCACATGATTAGAGCCTGAGGTTCTAATTGGCTTAAAAAAAAAGGTGGGCTCAGGGCGCAGAGCACTGCACTCTGAGACCACGCAGTTGTGTGACAGTAGTGAATTAATATTCGCTATTGTCTTCCTGATTCTCCTCCCGGCCAATCAGGAAGAGGGTCCTGAGATCCGTCACCCAATTGACCGAGAGTTATAAGCGATCCTATTGGCCGCCTAGGTGGAGGAGGGAGGAGAGCCGCTGTGATGCCAAGGAGATGGAGACACAGGGGAAACAGTCGCCCAGAGGAAGCGCTGCCTGTGTCCTAGATGGGGTAAGTGCGGGGCTGGTGACCAACTGGGGGGGGGGGGATGCAGGTGACCCGACCGACTGGGGGGGGCTGTGGGTGCATTGTTTGCTGCCCCCCCCCCAAAAAAAAAGTATACCCCCAGCTGCTACTGGGTATCACATCCTTGAGCAGGAAGAAATACTGTCACTAGTGAATGACTTCCTTCACTGGTAGACAAACAGGTCATTTAGTTTGCCCAAGCATGAACAACTAGGGCTGGGGTGAACCCTGCAGTGCCCCAAACCTCACCTCTAAAGTAAACCAGAACTACTGAAAACAAAAGTAACAAGAATATTCCTTTTGATATTTTGGAACGCAGGACTATATGTGAATAAGGCCTAGGTGAAGGCAGAGCAGTGGACCTTTAGAGGGGAGTCCACAATACCATACAGTTCATTTGGTAGTGTTACATTTACACATCCTTTTTCATGCATTTACTAAAAAAGTACAAATATTTTCAATGTTAGGTTCACATACAGGGTTAATTTTTCATTTGTACCTGCGTGAAGCTCTAACACAATTGCAAACAGCACTGTAAAAATGACAATTTCTCTGCGAGTTGTATTGAAGTTCAGGCGGCCTCGGTAGTCTTGAAGTGACATGTGCTCTCGCTTTTTCACCTCTTTGATTTCCAGAGGGCACGGCATAAAAGAGATTATCATTTGTCAGTGAGTCTTTTTGTTATCATCTTCCACGCTTTGTAACATTGCTGACACACGGATGCCTCTTCACTTCTGAACTATCAGGTGGCTGAGAAAATTGGTTAAAATAGAACTATGGCCTCCCATTAAAAAATATGTGCTGCAGCATTTAATTACAAGTGCATCTGCACTTACAGTTTTTTTCTAATTCCCTTTTCATGTACCCCCACCTGTGATACTGGCTACAAAGTACCCCACCTATGATATTGGCTGCAAAGTACCCCCACCTGTGATATTGGCTACAAAGTAGTCCCACCTGTGATATTGGCTGCAAAGTACCCCAACCTGTGATACTGGCTGCAAAGTACCCCACCTATGATATTGGCTGCAAAGTACCCCCACCTGTGATATTGGCTGCAAAGTATCCTACCTGTGATATTGGCTGCAAATTAACCCCACCTGTGATATTGGCTGCAAAGTACCCCAACCTGTGATATTGGCTGCAATTTACCCCACCTGTGTTACTGGCTGCAATGTACCCCCACCTGTGTTATTGGCTGCAAAGTACCCCCACCTGTGATATTGGCTGCAAAGGACCCCAACCTGTGATATTGGCTGCAATTTACCCCACCTGTGTTACTGGCTGCAATTTACCCCCACCTGTGATATTGGCTGCAAAGTACCCCCACCTGTGATATTGGCTGCAAAGTACCCCTACCTGTGATACCTGTGTCCTATGATACTGGCTGCTATATACCCCACCTGTAATGCTGAGCTGTATACTGTGTCCTGTGATGCTGAGCTGTATACTGTGTCCTGTGATGCTGAGCTGTATACTGCATCCTGTGATGCTGAGCTGTGTACTCCTGACACAATATGTGGAATACAGGGGACGGAGTGGGTGGATTATATAAGGGGTGGGGCTTATGAGAAGTAGGAGGGATCAAAAAGGAAGGGCGGGGCTTGACACCCCCTCATCCTAAAACTTCACCAGCCGCCACTGTCTGCAAGCATTAAACTCAAAGACATGGCCACTGGAAGGGAGCTCCTTTCCCCAGGACAACCTCTACAGTCCATAGGCTGGCTTATTTTGGCCCCTTCTACAAAACCTTCAGGGATCCCTTATTTCACCATTTCCTTGGACAGAGTGGTCACCAGTAGAGTTGAGCGAACCTCTGGAAGTTCGGGTTCTGCTGGTCCGGCCGAACTTCGGGACAAAGTCCGGGTCCGGGTCCGGACGGAACCCGAACGATCGCACGGACAACGAACCCCATTGAAATCAATGGGGACCCGAACTTTTAGGCACAAAAATGGCTGTAACAAAGTCCTGGAAAGCCCTAGAGGCCTGCAAAAGCAAGTAAAATGGGGGTAAGGGTAGGGCAAGTGCCCTACAAAAAAATGGGGACAGGGAAATAACTTTAAATATTTTTTAAAAAATAAAAACATAAAAAAATCAAAAATGGAGGTGAATGTGGATCATCTTCAAACTGTGTCTGAAAAGTATTAATTAACGGTAGAAGCCATATAACTGTTCTAAAATCATCTTCAAACTAGGGCAAGTGTCCTACAAATAAATGGGGATAGGGAAAATAAATTAAAATCAAGTAAAAAAACGGGAAGGGGGGTGGATGTGGAGTAGGAGCCTAGAGGTTGACTAGGCCGTGACCGTGGCAGTGTAGGTGGAAGTGGCGGTGGTAGAGGAGTAGGAGGAGGTAGCCAACATGGTTTTTTTTTGTATTGA
>BLSH010483730.1:2225-13865 GCA_018402905.1 Glandirana rugosa | reverse complement strand
ACCCTCGGTGGTTAGCACCGTGCTAGAGTCAGTTCTTTGCCGTGCCTCCGACGAAGAAGTGACGCATACTCGGCTACTACAGCGTGTGTACGTTTATGAGACATGACATATAGAGGATTTGTTACGTCCAAATCCTCTATACGTCCCTTGGATATCCATTCGGAATAATATCCGAATGGACATCCAATTGCCCAACAGGTCTGAACTGTTGGTGAAATTAAACTCGAGTTATTTACACTATACACATGGTTGTAGTCTTTATTTTTACAGTAAGGGTTTTTAGACTCCTATTGTAATAATACGATGTGAGTGTGACGTTCTTTGCGGTTTATAGTGTTAAGTCAAAATTTGCCAGGAGTATGAATAATTATGGGCAGCACTGTACATACACATATACTGCATTTCTTGGAATATATAGGTATTACATTAGTCAGGAGTTTCTCTTCTTGATTTATGCTGTGATATTTGGCGTTTCTTGCAGTGTGAGTGTAGCATAATAATGTTATCCTCAGATTTTTGGGAATGACATTTTTATTTCTGATGTTGGTACACATATCACATTTATTGAGCTCAAATTAAAGTGGTTGTCAAGTCTGGACAACCCGTTAACCTACAGGTAAGCCTATAATAAGGCTTACCTATAGGTTCCCTGCATATCTCCTAAACCTGCATTGTTTAGGAGATATACAGTACAGAGTATTTGCATGTGTGCGACATCATCGGCTCATACGCAGTGAAGAAGCAGCCTCCGTGCCGTTTCTTGACTGAGATCGTGCCACGATTGGTGGCTCCCATGCGCATGTACGGGAAAGACGTCATGCGGCTCCAGCCTGTCACAGAGCCGGAGATCGCGGCCCCGGAAGGAAGAGGGGCAGAAGATGGACACGGCCTGGAACAGGGACATTGCGAGCTTCCAATGCAGGTAAGTGACACATAATAGACTAGTATGCGATGCATACTAGCCTATTATGCTTTTAAATTACAAGGGTAACAAAGAGGAAGTAAAACCCATCAGGGTTTACTACTTCTTTAAGATCATTTGGAAAGAATAAAAAAATAAAACAAATGGGACTAATTTTAAATTTCCATAAGCGATGGTATTGTTTTTGGTTTGTAAAGACACCTGTGTGAGTTTGGAGAAATATTTTTGTGAGATGGATATCAACAAATGAAAGTGACAGAGAAAAAATATTTTAAAATGATATTATTTACATTCTTAAAAACAAAATAGATTATCAAAATTGCAACATTATTGCAAGGACAATTTCTTTGAGAGAAAGAAACATTTCATCTCAAACATGAAAATGATTTATTTGGGGAAATTACAATTGTATTAGAATGAATGGCTGAAATTGCATTGGGCTGCATTGCTCCAACTTTTACTCCCAAAAAACTCTCACAGCTCTCATTTTTGTATTTTCTATAGCGCCTTGTAATTACTCCATGGAAGCAAAATTTAGAGCAGTTTCAGGTCTGAGCATGCTCAGTTGTGCTCAGCTGTGCTCTGCAGCTAGGAGTAAAGAGACGGGGAATTTATCTCTTCTCAGACTTTTTAAGATACTTCAGTGTAGAAATCACTTTTTCACACAGTTTAAAGGCAGATTATGTTTAAACAATATCCCACCAATTTTAGTACAATTTAGGTGATTATATCATGCTCTAAACATTATTTCCATGTGCACTTCTCCAGCTCTTAACTGAAGTAAGGATTTGGGTGCTATCTGTTGCCTGGGCGCTATAGTGAATACCATTTTGGCGCTATTTAGTGCCATTTGCTGCTCAGTACCACAAATGTGCGCCTGAGCACTATAGTAAATAAACCCCACAGAGTAACTGTTTTCTCTCTGTACTTATGGTGAGTCTGCATCCTTCTTCCTAAAGGTAAAAAATATATATATGTACAAAGCTTGCTTACAAAGTGGGAGTTAGGAGGAAATGGGTATTTTGTGAAAGCTGGGGGGAAGGAACAAGTGTTAGCCTCTATGTTGTGCTACACTACACTGTGTGGAACTCAGCTGCCGCCTGTGATTTACATAACAATAGCACCTGCCGGGCGCCCGCAGCTTACATAACAATAGCGCATGCCGCCCTTAATTTACATAACAATAGAGACGGCCGCCCTCGATTTACATAACAATAGCGCCGGCCGGCCGCAATTTACATAACAATGGCGTGTGCACACAGAGCTAAATAGCATTGATGACTCACTGGCATGGGCCTATCTTGAGGTAGGGGCCTGGAGCTGAAGCTCCAATAGCCACTATGTTAATCCGGCCCTGATGTTATAAAAACTTTTTTTCAAACAATGTCTGCAGCCAACTGGCTGCAGATGTTGATCAGTGTATTCTGATACCCACTGAAATACCTGCTGCCCGATGCTGACTGCTTGTTCTCCTCTAACAGCTCCAGTGGAAGACAGCTGATATAAAAAAAAAAGGACGCATCTCCTGGGTAATGTCATTGAGCTTATTTGGGCAATGATGTCACTGGAAACCCAGTACCATCATTTTTTTCCTTCATTTTTGCATCGAGTCTCCCCTTAAGTCAATACTGTGACGAACGCGGATATCAGATCGCTGCCCTCCTCACGACAATCGACTGAGGACCCCCCTGATCTAACACCGCGCTTGTCACGAATGTAACAATGCCACTCTCAGCTGCTTTCAGCACAAAGATTTCCCAGTTTGCAGGACCACCATCTAAATGCCCCCCGCCTGAGAGCGATTGTTACCGGGCTAATTCAAACAATTAACCCTTTCACTGCCACCACCTCTACTGGAGCCAAAGGAGCTCAAACTTTCAGCAGTACCAATATTTCAGAATAACCACCTGGAATACACGCTGTCACCGCAGACAGGTATATTCAGATGCATTATTTTAAAAACAGTAGTGCTCTTCAAAGGAACAGATTCGTGATAGTTGCATTAAGAGCTTTAGAGACAAAATTAGCACTTTTCAAAAGAAGGTTTAATAATGAAAAGGTCAAGTTTTAGGTGCAGTAAAATATTTACAGAAAAATAAAAGAAGGTTGCAAAATACTGAGACAAAATATACAGCAAAGGAACAGAATAAAAATACCTGCATTTGAAATGTCCGTGCCTAATCAGTGTTTTGAAGATTATTTTCTGTTTTTCTGATGTTGTTTCATTGATGGTGATTGAGAACTGACAATTGATCTTGGCAATCCCTTTTCTCTGGGTGACAATGGGTGGAGCCACATACCAGTGGCCATTCACATGAGTGGGCGGTTTCTTAGACAATGTCCAGGGCGGGCCCTTGCGATACCTGCTTCATAATTCATGCATTGTGTATGAAAAGCATATTTCAAGATTGGGCCGCCTGGCAAATCTCCCAGTAAGAAATTCAATCTCAGCATGTATAAAGCTTTCAAATGACTCCAAACATGAGAGTTCTGAGACCTTCTAGGACCCTGGGAAGGGAACATACTAGTTCTATCCCTCCTTGGGTAACAAGGGGGGGAATGTTTATACTTGAATAATGCAGGCCGACATTCTACAATCAAATATGTATGTTTTACGGGAACTATTATTACATATTGGAATTAAAATCGGTAGATGAAATCTGTCATCACCAATGGAACACTGTAGGATGTCACCCCACCACCATCTTGCACATGTAAAAAGCACATAAAAAACATAAACAACATACGAGTCATGGGAGTATGGAATAAGAAGCTATCTATTGGAGATGAAACAATTTAAGTCGAATTTGACATTTAAACCAGCAGGTTTGAGAACCTTTGACTCATAAATCCAAAAGGACTCCCTGCGGCTCAAATGTCGAACAAAATTGCCCCCTCTCCAATGTTGGGACACTTTCTCTATGCCCCTCCTGAGGGAGGAACATGCCAGATGTCACCCGCACGGCCATTTTCTTGTGGACTTGTGATTACATTGTGAATCTTTATATATTTGATGCCTGCATACTAGCACCAGTGGAGGTTCTTTTAACCTGTTCCCTACCGAGTCACTGTAAAATGATGTCGGCAGGAACCCTTCATCGATCCGGGCCAACGTCATATGACGTCGGCCGCTTCTCGCTGCTACTGCGGGCCCCTGGAGGCCCGCAGCTCGGCGATCGCGGGTTGACCGTGTCCCCCCCGATCGGGGTAAAGAGCAAATAGATTTGGCTCTTTACCACATGACCGGCTGTGTCCAATCACAGCCGGTAACTATGGACCTCCACGTGCACGCCGCTCATGCGCACCCGCGGGGGCGTGCAGCGCGGTGATGGGGGCTGAGAGTTCTCCCTGTCACACACCGGTCGTGTGTGAGAGTGAGATTGTGGTAACAGCTTGTAACCGCCTACTGTGTACAGCAAGCACACTGATCACCACCCCAAAAAAAACTACATGTCACCACCCCATCAAAGTACATGTCACAGCACATCAGAGTACCTGTCACCTGTCCATCAAAGTACCCGAGTACCTGTCACCAACCCATCTGAGTATTCGAGTACCTGTCACCAACCCATCAAAGTACCCAAGTACCTGTCACCAACCCATCTAAGTACCCGAGTGCCTGTCACCAACCAATCTGAGTACCTGAGTACCTGTCACAACCCATCAGAGTACCCGAGTACCTGTCACCAACCCAGCAGAGTACCCGAGTACCTGTCACCAGCCCATCAGAGTACCCGAGTACCTGTCACCAACCCATCAAAGTACCCGAGTACCTGTCACCAGCCCATCAGAGTACCTGAGTACCTGTCACCAGCCCATCAGAGTACTTGAGTACCTGTTACCAGCCTATCAGAGTACCCAAGTACCTGTCACCTGCCCATCAGAGTACTCGAGTACCTGTCACCAGACCATCAGCGTACCAGAGTACCTGTCCCTGCCCATCTGAGTATCAAAGTACCTGTCACCAGCCCATCAGAGTATCCAAGTACCTGTCACCAGCCCATCAGAGTATCCGAGTACCTGTCACCTGCCCATCAGAGAACCGTAGTACCTGTCACCAGCATATGAAAGTACCCGTCACCTGCCCATTAGAGTACCTGAGTACCTGTCACCAGACCATCAGTGTACCCGAGTACCTGTCACCTGCCCATCTGAGTAACCGAGTACCTGTCACCAGCCCATCAGAGTACCCAAGTACCTCTCTCCTGCCCATCTGACTACCCGAGTACCTGTCACCAGCCCATCAGAGTACCCGAGTACCTGTCACCTGCCCTTCAGATTACCTGAGTACCTGTCACCAACCCATCTGAGTAACCGATTACCTATCTACAGCCCATCAGAGTACCCAAGTACCATTTACCAGTCCATCAGATTACCCAAGTACCTGTCTCTAGTCCACCAAAGTACCCGAATACCTATCTGCAGCCCATCAGAGTACCCAAGTACCTATCTGCAGCCCATGCCTCATAGAATATAGCTCGGGTGTTTGCTTTCCAAAATGGGGTCATTTTGTCGGTAATTCCACTGTCCTGGTGCTCCATGGCCTTTAAAAGTGTGATAGGTATCAATGAAACTTTATGTGTAATTTATGCTCCTAGAACGCCTGATGGTGCTCCCTGCATGTTCGGCCTCTGTATGTGGCCAGGCTGTGAAAACGTCTCACACATGTGGTATCTCCATACTTGGGACAGGTAGCAGAATATATTTTGGGGGGTTATTTTTGCTATATACATGCTATGTGTTAGAAATACCTTATAAATTGACCACTTTGTGTAAAAATAAAAGCGTTTTCATTTTCTTTCCACGTTTTTCTCGAAGACTTGTGGAAAAAAATGAGCCATTCAAAAGACTCATAATGCCTCAAAGAATATATGTTGGGGTGTTTGCTTTTGAAAATTGGGTCATTTTGTGGGTAATTCCATTGTCCTGGTGCTCCAGGGCTTTCAAAAGTTTAATAGGTCATTAGGAAATTAGATGTGAAATTTCTGCTCCTAGAACGCCTGATGGTGCTCCCTGCTTGTTGGACCCCTCTATGTGGCCAGCGTGTGAAAAGGTCTCACACATGTGGTATCGCCATACTCGGGACGAGTAGCAGAATATATTTTGGAGGGTAATTTTTTCTATGTACATGCTATGTGTTAGAAATATCTTATAAATTGGCCACTTTGTGTAAAAATAAAAGCGTTTTCATTTTCTTTCCAAGATTTCGAAGACTTGCGGGAAAAAAATGAACCATTCAAAAGACTCATAATGCCTCATAGATTATATGTTGGGATGTTTGCTTTCCAAAATGGGGTAATTTTGTGGGTAATTCCATTGTACTGGTGCTCCAGGGCCTTCAAATGTGTAATAGATCATATGCTGTGTGTGAGAAATAACTTGTTGTTTGACAATTTTGTGCAAAAAAAAAAAAAAAATGACAATAATTTCTTAATTTTCCCAAGAATTGTGGGAAAAAAGTACAACTTCAAAAAACTCGCCATGCCTCGTACTAAATACCTTGGAATGTCTACTTTTCAAAAAGGGGTCATTAAGGGGGTATTTGTACTTTCCTGACATTTCAGGGCCTCAAGAAATGAGATAGACCGTCAGTATATCAGGTGTGATCAATTTTTAGCTTGTAGACTCTATAACTTTCACACAGACCAAATAATATACACTTATTTGGGTTATTTTTACCAAAGATAGGTAGCAGTATAGGTTTTGGCCCACACTTATGAACAAAAATTACTTATTTGCAAAATTTTATCATAGAAACTAAAAAATGTTTTTATTTATCAAAATTTTCGCACTTTTTTCACTTATGTCGCAAAAAATAAAAAACCCAGAGGTTCTTAAATACCACCAAAAGAAAGCTCTATTTGTGTGGAAAAAATTATAAACATTTTGTTTGGGTGCAGTGTAGCATGAGAGAGTAATTGTCATTTAAAATGTGAGAGGACTGAAAGCTGAAAATTGGTCTGGGCAGGAAGGGGGTATAAATGTCCAGTATTGAAGTGGTTAAATGTGAGTACCCCATTTTATGTGTAATAAATCATGATTTCAAACAGAGAGCACTAGAAAGTGTCTGTTTTTATCTGCATATGCCGGGGGAGCACATTTGGAGCCTATATGAGTAACCAGGTTTGAAGACCAGGACCCTCATCACCAAACTTGAGTGATATATGCTAGAAAGCCATTTTGGTCAGAGGAAGGAGGTGAGAGGCTGCTAGTGGTGGTGGTGTAGGACCCACGCTGTCTTCACCTGCATGAATGTGGTGTGATAGCATCACGGATTACACCTAGGAACTTTTTACTGTATTTGGATTATTTACTCTATCTGCCTGCGTCTGAAGTCTGCGCTGTACTATTTATTATTTGATAAGATAGGAAAGCGTATGATATCCAAAACAGAGTCTAACGGCGTGCGTTCCACCACAGGCGGAAGTGACGTTGATGGTTGCGACAGACCCATATCCGGTCTATCGCAACCATCAACGTCACTTCCGCCTGCTGTGGAACGCACGCCTTTAGACACTGTTTTGGATATCATACGCTTTCCTATCTTGTCATTCTATAAGTAGTTTTTATGTTGGCGCAATAAAAGTGTTGTAACAGTATCCCACTATGAGCCTCTCTTTGTTTTCCTGAGCGCAAACGGAGAGTGAGCTCTTTGGATCTGCCACCACCAGAATTCGGCTTGTTTGATCCCCAGACTGAAAAGCTGGTTTCTGGTGAGTGGGGCCACATGAGGTGTTTGGCACCTTGCACTGTTCATTGTTTGGAGCACTTCTTCACTTTTAAAGTACTACAGTCACTTTATGTGGATGAATGATCCAGCCACTTGAACACTTATAGAGACACTTTATATTATATGTGTTTATTTCACTCATTATTGGACAATTATACAAATGGGTTCTATGGATGTTTATATGTGTGATTAGAGGAGTTGGTGCTGCTTTACTTGCTTTTTGTCAATTTTCAGGATAATCGTGTCCTGCGTGCAGGAGCCCCCCTCCTCACAAGACAATTTGATTATATTTATGCAATCTCTCCTTTTGTTGAGGTTTGGTTTATGCACTTTGGTTATTTTATCCTTAGTGTGGATTGTTTGGGTTTACAAAATAATGCAGATGCCTTTTCCCGAGTCCACTGTATGGGTGTGACAGTTGCTCAGCTGCAGGGGCTTGGGCAGAGGAGATGTTATGCGAGGTGAGATATTCCACGGGCGATATTTGTCGCCTCGCATGCGTTCACTTGGAGTGGACTAGTGAGGGTCAGCCACCGTGGCAGAGCTGGTTCCGGCATGGAGTTTCTGGTCCACTCTAATCCCTCTTCATCTGCTTTAAATGACCAGGAAGAGATCTTAATTGTGCTCTGGCCTGGGACTCAGTATGCTTAGACTGAGAAAGCCACACCTTGAGACTTGGTTGCTCTAAGTACTGCAAGAGAACAGGTTTGCATTTGTTTTGTTTGGAGGTGCCAGGAACAAGCCCAATGTCGTATAAAGAGGTATCCTGCTCTGTAGTAGTTTAGCACTGGACGGCAAGGTTTTGTTTTATTATTTTGTTTGCTTTATGACTTGCAACCTTTTACCAAATAAAACTGGCAACCCGCCAGATTTTAAGAAAGTTTGCCTTCAAGCTGCCTTCTTCCCAGGAAAGGCGATCCACACAAGCTAATCTCCCACAAAATATATATATAGGGCGAATGTTGTTTACCCGTCAATACTGGACACTTTTACCCCCTTCCTGCCCAGAAGTGTTTCTGTCAGAAAATTTTGAAAATAAGTAATTTTTCTCCTTCACTGATGTGCGCTGATGAGGCTACGCTGATAATCAGTGCCCTGATTATCTGTACAGATCTCCCATGTGAGGAGATGCTGCTGATCGGCTCTCCTCTACCTCTGCCAGTGTGAGATGAGGAGAGCCGATAACTGGCATTCCCTGGTTTACATGTGATCGGCTGTCATTGGACACAGCTGATTGCATGGGTGAAGAGCATCATCATCGGCTCTTTACCGAGATTGGGGTTGCACCGTTTCCCAGAGACACAGTGCGCCCTGTGAGTGCACAAGTGTGGGGGGACTGAGGCAATGTCTTATGACGTCTTCCCAGAACAAGAGAGCACCCCGCGGGGTGGGAGGTAGGTAAAGAATTTGGTTGAATTTTATGTGATTGTCGAGTGAATTCAGTTAAATCTTTGCATACGTTTTTTTTTTTTCCTGCAGAATCTCCTACTGTCCCCTGTCTTATTTGTGCTGTGAGGATCTCAGATCTGTTCTTATCAAAAACCGATCCCTGGCCACACTGGATTTGTCAGGTATTAATCTGAAGGATCCTGGAATAAAACTTCTATGTGAGGGACTCAGATATCCACACTGCACCCTGCAGTACCTGAGGTGAGAATTATAATGTAAATGATATAATAATCTGCAGAACTTTGGAATAAACATTCTGACCAAAGACCCAGAGACCTTGGCCTGCTCATTAGAGCTTAAAATATCAAAGGGAGGCTTAAGTGATGCAAAAGGTAATAAGTGTGGGGAATCAGCTGATGGAGAAACTAAAAATACAGTTTATTATTTAGAAGCAGGATAAACTTCTATAAAGAGATGAGTTTGCAGGGATGGCCTAAAGGTGGATAGATGAGAAATAGTCAGAAAGATTGGGGTAAAGGATTCCAGAGGATGGGAGAGGTGCAGAAAAATCCTGGAGGCAACCATTGGGAGGGAGTGGGCTAGAGAGCAGAAGGTTTTGGAGGGAACAAAGAGAATGGTTTGGTTGGTATTGTGAGACAAGGTAAGTGATGTAGCTAGAGGACGATTTGTGGTTGGCTTTGTAAGTTGTTAGTATTTTGAATTGTATTTGTTGAATTATATATAATTTACTGAGAATAAATATAGGACCTCTCTGGATTGAAGGTGACTATTGCAGTAAAAACTGCTTTGTTATGTTATCTTTTAATAGCTACCTATTTTTAGGTTAATATGCTGGCAGGACCTCTCCATAGTGCTGAAAATGTGTGCATGCACTTCAATAACAGTTTATGGTCCACATACTACCCTGCTTTTTAAGCAGGTGCACAAATACATCACTGGAGGAGTCACGTTTATTTACATGCACAGAGAATAAAAGCTCTGAATCTTCTCTACTGATTTCTCGTGTTGTCAGAGTATTGAAATCATGCTTTGGAAGCTTGTTGCCTACAGCAAACGCTTTACTCTTCATGGAGGAATATATTACATTAAAGATGAGCTCAGGTGTGTTCACAACTGCATGTGCCCGAGCCCGCCAGGAAGCTTACACTGCGCAGTGCTAATCACAGGCAGTGAGACATTTCCTGATCACTGCAGCCACACATCGGGAAATGTCTCACTGCCTGTGATAAGCTTCTTGGCGGGCTCGGGCACGTGCAGTTGTGAACTCATCCCTTTATTACATACCTTTTATCATAGACAGGAAGAGAACAACAAACAAGTGCATAGTGAGGAAAGCAAACACTTCCTCTCCTTATATTAGCATAGATACACATATTATAACACTGCAGTGCCACCTGCTGGTATAGACAGGTATAATGCATATGTATACAGTCAGTTTATATAAGCAGATTGCTGTTGCTCTTCCAACATTTCATATACTTAAAGCGGAACTTCATTACTCTCACTCAGCATGAACTATTTTTTAAACCTTATGTTGTCAGCATTAGTAAATGCTGTACATAGGAAGGTATTTACATTTACTTGTTTTTCATTTGTTTTTTTGCTTTTTACATTCCTTCAGTTGCTTCCTGGTTTCTGGCCTTGGTGAAAATACAGCCCAAGAGTATTCATGGGAGAAGGAAATGAGGGACTTTCTCAACTAAGCACAGTCTCCTGCATGCATGCCTGAGCTAAGGGCAGATGGATTCCAGGAAGTAAACGCTACTTAAGTCATCTGCACTTACTTAAAGCAGACCTCCACCCAAAAGTGGAACTTCCACTTATATGCTTCCTCCCCCCTCCGGTGCCACATTTGGCATTTTTCGGGACAGGGGGGAACAGGGACCTGTTATTGACAGGTCCACTTCTCCACTTCCAGGAGATAGGGCCGTGGTCCGTCTCTCGGAAGTTTGGCCGCCCTCCTCCTTTCTCCACTTCTGGGCCAATTAGAATGCACAGCACGCTTCACGAATGCACAGTAGGGAACCAGCTGTGAAGCCAAAAGGCTTCACTGCCGGGTTCCCTTACCAGGATTGGCAGCGGCTGCACCCAGGATGCGATCTGAAGATCAGCTGAGGTGCTGACATTGCGGGCTCCCTGGACAGGTACGTGACCTAATATTTATTTTTCCATAAACTTTTTATTAAGTTTCTTGTCAGCAAAAAGGAAAAAAACAACATATACACGTGTAGTTACATTTTGTTTGGTATAACGTCTACAGTTGTACATAGCAATTGATCATTACATCTGGTGAATATTGGAAACATAGTACAGCTATCAGATTCTCATACAATTGTAGAACGCACACTGGATCCCACTACCTGTCTGTGGGTCCAAGGCTAGACTGTTCTTTGAATTATTTTTCAAATACCTTTTTATTTATAATCCAGTGCATGGACAGGTCCCTCGGGCGTTACAGTCGTGGAGTCGACTAGAAGTCTAGCGTAGGACCCACGTCGGCGACGGTTAGGACCATTCCCTTGGGCCGTCACTTCGGAAAACCGAAGTGTCGACCAAGGGATGACACGTAAGCACTTCG
>BLSH010483688.1:230825-258073 GCA_018402905.1 Glandirana rugosa | reverse complement strand
TGATTGCACATCTGTTATTCACACACAACATCTGTTCTGCACCAGAACAGATGTTCTTCACACATTACATCTGTTCTGCACACATATGAAAATAGTTTAGAACACTTTACCTAAAACCGGGGAGGAACCATACACCTGTTCTTCAAACATCTGGAATCTGTGTGTGAAAATACAGCATAGAGAAGAGCAGGCATATGGTTTCGCTCTTTACACACTGTTTGCAGATGTTTTCAGAACAGTGATATCATATCAGTGATATAATATCACTGTTCTGAAAACATCTGCAAACTGTGTGTGAAGAGCGAAACCATATGCCTGCTCTTCTCTATGCTGTATTTTCAAACACACTATCCAGATGTTTGAAGAGCAGGTGTATGGTTCCGCACCCGGTTTTAGGTGAAGTGTTCTAAACTATTTCCAGATGTATGAAGAACAGATGTAATGTGTGAAGAACATCTTTTCTAGGGAAAGAAAAGATGTTGTGTGTGAATAACAGATGTGCAATCATTAGCGGCAATAAGAAAAGTGACACAGACTAAAAAGAAGTGTAAAAACTTCCAGACTGGTGAGTTGCTTGAAAAACTATAGCAGGAAATTAGGATCATTTTAAATAGTAAAGGATACACATTATTTACCCCTATTTGGAACAATAAAAACTATGGGGAGTTGTTAAAATTAGAAGGATTTGATTTATGGAAGATAAAAGGTATACATATATCAACCCGTCCAGGAAGGAGAGATAAAAACCTTTGCCCAAGGAATATGGACTCCCCAATAAAAGATTATTTCAATATCTCCAATTGAGGCACGCTATCAGGGCAAAGGTAGGCTCACAGGAAATATACCTAATATATTAACAATATTGAATAAGCGGGCAGACAGAATTTCCCTGCCTTAGCCCGGGGTGGACACTGTCGTCGGCACTCCCTTCACTCCTTTTAAGTCAAGTAATCCCATTGAGCTGACATGTAAGTAGCTTGCTCCTCTTTCCATGAACTACTTTTTTCAATGCCATCAGGATTTGATTAAACTATTTTATTTCATTCAAATTTACAGGTACAGATTAATACAGAGTTGCACTCCTGATGTGTGGCTATTACGACACGAAACGCGTAGAGTGGTTATCAATGCTCATATCAAATGAATCCTGTACCATTCTATCATGTATCCATCATGTAATTTATCTCATCTATGCATGTACATTCATTAATTTTTTTATCAATATATGTGTCATGTCGGCCATGTGTTATGACTTATGTTGGCTGGATTGATGTATTTCAATATGATCATGTAACCTTTATTCAGTATGTTTAATAAATTTATACATTTTGTACTTTTCTTGCATGTGGCATACCTCATTTAAAGTCCCATGACCAAAGCCCTTCATTCTGTATGTTATATAGGGATGGAGGTATGCCACAGTGGTAGCGACAGTTCACATTCTCCACCTGTAATGTTGGCTGCAAAGTACCCCCACCTGTGGTATTTGCTGCAAAGTACCCCACCTGTGATATTGGCTGAAAAGTACCCCCCACCTGTGATATTGGCTGCAAAGTACCCCACCTGTGATATTGGCTGCAAAGTACCCAATCTGCGATATTGACTGCAAAGTGCCCCCACCTGTGATATTGGCTGAAAAGTACCCCCACCTGTGATATGGCTGCAATGTACCCCCACCTGTGATATTGGCTGCAAAGTACCCCCACCTGTGATACTGGCTGCAAAGTACCCCCACCTGTGATATTGGCTGCAATGTACCCCCACCTGTGATATTGGCTGCAAAGTACCCCCACCTGTGATACTAGCTGCAATGTACCCCACCTGTGTTATTGGCTGCAATGTACCCCCACCTGTGTTATTGGCTGCAATGTACCCCCACCTGTGTTATTGGCTGCAATGTACCCCCACATGTGTTATTGGCTGCAATTTACCCTTACCTGTGATATTGGCTGCAATTTACCCTTACCTGTGATATTGGCTGCAATTTACCCATACCTGTGTTATTGGCTGCAATTTACCCCACCTGTGATACTGGCTGCTATATACCCCACCTGTGATGCTGGGGCTCTATACTGTGTCCTGTGATACTGGCTGCTATATACCCCACCTGTGATGCTGAGCTGTATACTGTGTCCTGTGATGCTAAGCTGTATACTGTGTCTTGTGATGCTGAGCTGTATACTGTGTCTTGTGATGCTGAGCTGTATACTCTGTCCTATGATGCTAAGCTGTGTACTACTGACACAACATGTGAAATACAGGGGACGGAGTGAGTGGATTATATAAGGGGTGGGGCTTATTAGAAGTAGAAGGGGTCAAAAGGAAGGGCGGGGCCTATCGCCCCCCCCCCCCCCCGATCTAAAACTTCACCAGCCGCCACTGGCAATGGACAAAGGCATTTTCAACTCTTCCCAAGGTCTCTGTGTCTCCGACTCACGGCCTTACTCAATTGTTCATTGTGCATAGAACATATTATACTCCAGAGAAATTATTTAAGTGGAGACGTAGGGATACAGGTCAATGTCCTAGATGTAAGAAAGAGATAGCGGAGTTAATACACATGCTTTGGCGATGTCCCAAGCTCCATCGTTATTGGCATGGAGTATTATCCACAATTAATCTTCCTGGATAATTCCAGGGTGTCGGGAGACAGAACCATTCCAGTTATAAGGAGTTTGTTCCAGGCACACAAGCTCATAGCTCAAAAATGGATCTCGCAGTATCCACCGACAGTAGAGGAATGGAAAGTACAAATGAGTGAAACTATAATGAAGGAGAAATATACTTTTTTCACATAGAGGTCATCCAGAAAAATTTGAAAAAATTTGGGAAAAAATGGACGGAGGTGAAGGATTGAATGAAGCGGGATAGAAGGGCGAAGGGGGGCAAGTTTGTTGGGGGGGGGGGAGATTGGGGGTTTGTTTGGGTTTTTTTCTCTTCCTTTCTCTCTCATACGTGGTTGGGGGTATGTTTGTATGTATTGCATTATTTTGTATGCCGGAAAGGAAAATTAATAAAAAGTGATTTGATTTAAAAAAAAAAAAAAAAAAGTTTGTAAGCTTGCAGGAGCAGGGCTCCTGTATTGTACTGTTGGTGTATTGTCTGCCTTTACATTGTAACTGTTGGCGCTATAGAAATCCTATATATTAATAATAATATTTAAGAAGTCCTGTGATGCTTTTTTTGTATTTCAAGGAATGTTTACATTCCTTGTAATTGGAATAAAAGTGACACAAGTTTTTTTGAAGGACAGTGTAGAAATAATAAATAAAAAGTAAAATAAATAAGAAAAAAATAAAATGTAAAGCGCCCCGGCGAGCTCGCGAGCTGAAGCGAATGCATACGTAGTCCTGCCCGCATATGAAAACGGTGTTTAAACCACACATGTGAGATATCGCCTCAATCGTTAGAGCGAGAGCAATAATTATAGCACTAGACCTTCTCTGTAACTCAAAACTAGTAACCTGTAG
Source organism: Glandirana rugosa (assembly GCA_018402905.1). Taxonomy (NCBI): domain Eukaryota; kingdom Metazoa; phylum Chordata; class Amphibia; order Anura; family Ranidae; genus Glandirana; species Glandirana rugosa. Next base: position 254,603 of record BLSH010483688.1, on the reverse strand, counting down.
AAAGTTTTAAACTTCGCCGATGGAGATTTTTAAGTGCCAAAGTTTGTCGCCATTCCACGAGCGGGTGCAATTTTGAAGCATGACATGTTGGGTATAAATTTACTCAGCGTAACATTATCTTTCACAATATAGAAAGAAATTGGGTTAACGTTTCTGTTGTCTTATTTTTTAATTCAAAAAAGTGAATATTTTCCAAAAAAATTTTAAGACCGCTGCCCAAATACGGTGTGACATAAAGTATTGCAAAGACCGCCATTTTATTCTCTAGGGTATAAGGAAAAAAAAAATATAACGTTTGGGGGTTCTAAGTAATTTTCTAGCAAAAAAGAAATGGTTTTAGCTTGTAAACACTGAATCTCAGAAAGAGGCTCTGTCCTTAAGTGGTTAAAGTATTACATTGAAAGGTAAACAGTTAGTTATTTTACAAACCAGAAGCTGCAGCAACAAACAATTCACTTATAGAAGGATTTTCTAGTAATAAAATATATATACACATCATCAGACAAAGTTATATCATTTTGATGACAGGCCAGTGATAGATTAGTGGTCCACCCAGTAGTGTCAGGAGGCAGATCAGGGTCAACCTCTACCAAAGGTCTGGTAAAGGAGGCAGGTGCTTGGCTAGAACATTGAGAGGTAGTAATAAGTTCATCAGAGCTTTCACCAAGGGCATCGTAAGTCACTCTCTTGGGAGGACAAATCTTCTGTCTCAGTCTTGAATAAAAACTTTCCAACAGTTCAGGCTCACAATCTGTTCCCCAGAAACTACATCTGGGTTCTGGCTCGGGCTCTGGTTCCTCCAGGTTCTCAGGAGCAATCTCACTTCCTACCTCATGACTATGCAGAACGTGAGTTTCTACAGGATCTGGCGTCTCCAGGTGGTCACTTGGCTCTGTCTTGACTTGCTCACTCCCTCTCACAGGGGAGAGCATAGGCCCTTTGGCCTCAAACAGCTGACGTTCTACCCTTCTGCGTGGGGATGCTTCATTCCCGTTCTCCCCAGGAACTTGAGAAATGTTAGTGTTGTCCTCTGGTGGGGGAACCCATAGCTAATCAATCATTTGTTCTTCCTAATCACTTTCCTCCTCCTGGGGTATAGGTTCAGGACCCCTATGAGTTCTGGATCTTAGGGTAGTGGAATGAAGTGTCTCTGGACAGGAAGGTGGACACTCGGATAGCATCGGATATAGGCAGCAAGTGGTTTTGATGCCAAGTCTTGAGTAGGCCAGTCTTCTTCCCTTCAGGGTGCATCTGATACACGGGAAGCCCAAGTAAGCACTTGCAGATGATGTAAGGCTGTGAACACCATCGATCAGCCAACTTATGCTTTCCAGGCACCCCCAAGTTGCGTAACAGCATCCGATCTCCGGGCTGCAGGTCTTGGACCCTTACTTTGAGTTCAAAGTTCTTTTTGGTTCTTTGATCCCTGGTGGTGGATGCTTCCTTAGCTTTCTCATAAGAAGTCTTCAAATTTTTCTGAAGTCTATCAACATAACCCTGGTATGAGGCCTGAGACGTGTGATCCAAAGGACATTCTAAAAGCTAACAGAAATAAATCTCAAAAAATCAGCGCAAATATCCCAAGCCCAAAGCTGCTAACACTTAACCAGTGATTCCACTTCACTTCAATAATATAAATCCAAACAAATAGTGTAGCGCTAGTCAATACCAATTTGTGCTAAAAATCCCAAAAAATCTTTGTAAAGCATGAAAATCAGTCCATAAATTCAAATAACATTAAAATAATAATAAACCATAATTTGTGTACATAAAAAAATAAAACAATCAGAAACGTGCATAAATGGTGAAATATCCACAAAAAAAGTTCATAGATTCAATCAGAAATGTCAGATTTGAGAGAAGGGATCAATAGACAAACAGATCTGATAAGGAGAACCCGATCGTGGAAAGCAGAGATGTATCACACGTGTGCTTAGATAATCCTTCACCACCCACTCTGGCCTCTCACCTTAAAACAAAGCTAAACTCGCTTGTTTCCCCCACTCTGGGGTACATCATCCTTTACCACTCAATCTCCAACACTGAATAATCGATCAATACGGCTCCATAGGTCCCATGATTCGCAAACCGGCATGTAAAAAAGAGCAGAGATCTAATGCTCTCAGTTTAAAACAATTTATTGCCCCATAAAACAATTAAAACACTTACAAACTCCAGCACTGTAAAGCCGTGCGAGCTGAAACAGCATGTATTGCAATGTGACATGCAAGCGCAGGCTCCTCCCCCCTATAGGTGTTGGAGATCGAGTGGTAAAGGATGATGTACCCCAGAGTGGGGAAACAAGCGAGTTTAGCTTTGTTTTAAGGTGAGAGGCCAAGGTGAGTGTCCATCCTCATATAGAGGTTAATAGGAAAGCCACTTAGTGAAAACGACTTAGTGGTAAATGCGTTGCTTTTTTGATCTATAACCTCCATATTTCATAAGAGGTATCTGAAAGCCAAGTATTAACCAACAGGTGTCAAACGATCTTAAATTATAATCATAGAGGGCTGGCTAGTAAAAGTTAGTATGGAGACTGATGCATCAATTCAGGGAATGGTTACCTTTTAGGGTAGGCAGGTTGTCTCACAGCGTTCCTGTATGATGGATGGCGGCGTGCTCAGCCATGAAAGATCACCGCCATTTTAAAGGATGCCAGCGCATGCGCACTGGTGCCGCCAGTGCGTCAACGTCAGTCATCGCGTCATTTGTTGTGACGCGATTTCGGTTCGGATCCCAGAGGTCGGGCGGACTTATGGTGTGCTGCCCAGGTGGGCTTCCGAAGTGGGCATGCACGGTCAAGCCACATGTGTCCATCTGAGATGGTCATGCACACCCACTCCGATGCGCAAAGCGATGACGTGACGGAGAGAGGAGGTCCAACGCTCAAGAAGATTCGACCCATCAACTCACTCCACTGGTCACCCTAAGGCTGCCCCCCATGTCAATAGACCGAGGGGCCTTTGCCCGCTGGGTGGGGGCTGCAGAGACACAGAAGGGGTACAGGATGGTTCTGTCAATGTGAGTCAGTGCAAAGGAGGTCACCTACTGAACTCAATGGAAAATACAGGGTATCAAGATCGAATATTATAACACATCAGTACAAAATTGTTATTGACATGTATGGTATCTCATACAGTGACATATTCACATCAAAAAATGGACCACAAGGATAGGTACTTGAAGAACAATTACATTATAAATAAGCCCGAAAAGGGGCAGGAAACTAAGTAGATAATCATTACAGAGGCATTTTCTTATATCCACATTTCAAAGACAGATATAGTGCATGGAAATCTATTAAACCCAAATGGTATATCCTTCCTCTTAGACCTGCTTCTTTATATTCATATGGAATCATTCCTTTTCACACCCCCCCCCCAGAGGAGAATCCCTCTAAGAAAGGGTGGAAACTCAGTTGATTGTTTAAACACGAGGGCCTTGTGCCCCCCAGCTTTTCAATCCACCGAACCTCTTGTTGCAGAAGTAATTTGTTCCAGTCCCCACCTCTAGCAATTGGATGTATCCGGTCTAGGATGAGGAACTGGATTTGGGGGCAGCGCCCAGCATGATGATAGCTTACATGCCTGCCAAGCGGGAGCTCTGGATTGGCCATCACCATACTTTGGATATGGTGATAGGCTTTTTTCCAGAACTCGAGCTTGGTCTTACCCACACAGAAGCTGCCACATTGGCAGGTCAGTAAGTAAACAACCCCAGATGTTCTGCAATTTGCATAGTGTCTGGGGCTGTATTTTTGGCCATTTGGTAAAAATAGGTTTGTTCGGGTGTCCATATATTGGCAATATGGACATCCGCCACAAGTAAACGTGCCGTGACGTGTGCAAGGATCTGTTCTGAATGAACCAGTAAATTCACTCTGAACTAATTAATCTTTTAGAGATTTGGCTCTTCGATAGGTGACAGCAGGAGTTTCTGAAATGCAGGATTTTAGGAAGGGGTCAAACAATAGGAGATGCCAATATTTTTCTATAATACGCCTAACTGTATGGTGGTGATAATTGTATCGTGTAAGTATCCGAGTGGTCTGTGAGTCCTCTATTTTTTTACTTGCGAATAGTAGCTCATCACATCACTAAACACAAGAAATCAATGCACACCAACTCCATTGGCCCCTGACTCTGCAGATGGCCCATTAGGGCTGCCCTACCAGGCAAAGTATTTCTTTGGATGCACCAAGTGCAGGAGAGACAGTAACTTTCTAGTTCAGCCCTCATGGATGGCCAGTAAAAGAGATCCCTAATCAGCTTAAGGCACTATCTGGCACTAAATTTCCATGGTCATCATGAAGAGCAGCCAACACTATCAGTCAGTGCTTCTCAGGAAGGAATAGTTAGTCTGGTTCCTCAGACTCCATCTTCCAACCTCATTCATTCCAATTCTTTGTGTACTACTTTGGAGCCTTGAATAGACCTGTTTAGCAGCATTTGAGGATCCCAGGTGTGCATTGATTTCCCGCATCAGTCTTCCCTTCTCTGGAGACCCATTTTTTGAACAGGTAAAGGAGGGGAGGGATTAGTAGGAGGCATTTGTTTCCGTTTTTTCTTTGACGCCTTCTTGGAGTTGGAGTGCAGATTTCACCCGGATCACCCAATTAGCTCCTTCACTGAGGTCCCCTGAAGTTTCCTGCCGGCTTTTGGAAGAGCACCTTCTTTAAGGCTTTCAAAACTTCTGTGGGCTCATTCCAGCTTTGGGACACTTAACCTGGAAGTGCCCAGATTCGCTGCATCCAAAACATCTTTTGGCCCTACTTTGATGAGGCTTTGACCTTCCTGGTTGAAATCCTTGCTCTTGTACCTTCGTTTGAGTTTCCATTACTCGCATCAATGCATGATACATCTGGGTTTGGGCTTGTGCAACTTAGGTCATTAATTCGACTGGCCCCGATTCATTGATTGACTTTTTGCTGTCAAGACTGGTAAACCCTTCTTGCTCTGGTTCTGTTTCACTATCCTCATCTAAGAACCTCTCTTCAGCATGGGCAGCCCGAGCAGCCACTTTCTCTCTCCTTCCTCCACTTGCACCCAATTCTCTCATTCCCTGGCTCATCAATTCAGGGTACGTTAGAACAATCTGTGTTCTCTTCAGTAATTGCTTTAAGACAATGGGATGATTGGGGCGAGCCCTTTGCAAGACTCAATCTAAACGAGCTTGATCAGCATCCTTTGGATCAATACCCTTTTTAAGGATAATCTGGGATAGCTTTCAGTCTACTCGAGAGATGTATTCGGAGAGTTTTTTCCCCTTTTGATGATGAGTGGGGTTAAACTTGTACAACAGATCTGCAATTGTTTCAACTCTTCTGAATACAGCATACAAAGTGTCTATGTAGTCCATAGTAACACAAGTTTTCTTCCCCATTCTCAAATTGTGGATTACTTCGGCAGCTGGGCCTCGAAGGCTCTCACTAAGCTGTCATTTCACCGCTTCTTCTCTGTCAGGGGTTGGCAGCTGCCCTGAGAAGAATCGGAGTCTCCGAAAACCTTATTTTGCATTTCTGGATCCATTCTTCACTAAACTGTCATTTAACCGCCTCATGTCAGTGTAGAATGAGGCAGGAGGGGCACTGGCCCCATGGGAGTCTGCCCCAATGGATCCTGGGCTCCCTCCCTGGGCCCTCAGTGATGATTACCTATCAACAGTCTTTCCCCCCACTTTCAGTAGGATCACCTGAGCAATTACCCCTTCAGCCAGGAGTACCTCTTCTTCCCAGAAACAGGCAGGTATTTCTTTCTGCCACTCCATCAACACCCTGACATAGTCCAGAGCAAACTCCACATCCAGAATGTAGGACCCTCTGCTCTGGGGCTACAGCTCTCACCTCACTGCCGAATCTCCTTCTCAGTGCAATCACTTCCTGAGATCTCCAGAACAGTGTTTCGCTCCACTGAAGCTCCTTGTGCTCGTCTCCAGGCGACCGCGGCTGCCTCCCTCTCAGATCATGACTCTTGTCTAGGTTGGTTGCAGAGAACATCCCAGGTGAGCCCCCAATGCAGCACTGCCCCCCTTGAGGGCTGCTTAGAGCTACCTGTTCATCTGCACCGCCCTGACCCTGTGAACCCTCCAGCCCACCTGACACTTTTTAGGTTCAGGCATTTTTGCAAGCACCTTTAAATGACACTCCAACGCAAGTTAGATAAAATATTCTCTTAGGTTCTATTGGAACAAAGATACATGGATAGGAGGATATTGATCAACTCGATAACAGCCAAGACTCAGGTGAGAAATCCCAAAACAGTTTAATTACAGTTCATTATATATATATATATATATATATATATATATACACACACACACACACACACATATATATATGTACAGTGGAATAACAGTTAGAGAATAAATGGGTGATTATAAAAGAATCCACTAGTTACTGCAATATGATACCACATTAAAGGGGAATCCCAGGCTGGCATATTAAACCTTTACATCCTAATGAGAGACCAGATAGAATAGGATAGGGGCCCTTTAACTACTAGTAAACAGCAATGTCCAGAGTGCAAGGCCTGCAGTAATCTTCACCGGTAGTTAGAGCTCTTTGAATTGTATCCAAGATATGACACAGTGATGTTAAAGTAAGCAGGACAGCGTAAACTAGCAAGTGGTAAAGTACTTCAGGGTACAGATGTCTATGTACAGTGTCTTATATAATGTAATAAAGTGATCCTATGGGCAAGGTGTCTGTACATAGTGTCCAAGAAAGATAACAAGGCAGGAGTTGTAACTGGCGGGCGGCTGCCCTCTCACCAACTGAAGAGCCTGAAAGGAACCTCCCGAACAGTGATTCTTGATGAGATGTCCTTCTGCGGAAGGCTGTCGTCGGATTCGTCTGATGGGGTGGTGCTTGTGAACAGCAAACAGATTTGGGCCCTCCGGGGCCGGGCTGGAGTCACTAGATTGCCGTGTGGTAGGCCGCAGGCCTCTCGCACAGCAGCAGAGGGGTGTTCACTCGATGAGGCCCAGGAAGAAGAGAGCTTGGGCCAGATCTCCTGGCCCTTTTATAGCTTCTCCCAGAGGTCTTTTGGTGTTGCAGAGAGCCCTCTGGGATGTGTAGTCCAGGGATAGTTCCACAACTCCAGAATGTCTGCTCAAGAGACTACTAGTCCCACAATCCTCCCTGCTTGGCTCAGAGATATGATGTTAGTCACTAGAGCCCAGCACTAGAGGGACACAGGAACAGTTGGAGAATGACCGGGGTGGTCAGCAGTACCAGGTAACTGTAGTCCACTGTCAGCTACACAGCCAATAAGTGTTTTAAAAAATAGGTATTTATAGATATGCATGTTATTGTTTACAATATAAGTACAGGAATGCAGAGATATGGGGCATTTATCAAAACTGGTGCAAGCAGAGTCTAGGGTAACTGCATATGACACCAATCAGCTTGTAGCTTCAGCTTGTTCAGAAAAGCTTTGAAAATTAAAGATAAAAGCTCATTGCTGATTGCTTACCAGGCACAGCTACTCCAGATTCAGGCTGCTCCACAATTTATGAATTCCCCTCCATGAACCCAAGGGAACTGCAGTAAAAATCTGTTTGAATAATTTGCACCCATTCACAATGCAGCTATAGGCAATGTTCACATAGTAGAAGAATGATCGGTGCCCATCACATTTCTTACTCCATGCCTGAACCTGTCTCTCTTCGCCACTGCCAAATGTGAGATGGCTAGCTGAGCCAATGAGTGAATGGTTCTCTAGATGGTGCTGGTTTGCGTCTCAGATAAAGTCTTAATAATGTAAAAAGAGACAAACATTTTCTTGAGGAGTGCATAACACCTTTATCGTATGTTTATAAGAAAAGGTAAAACCCCTCTGATGGAGTTCCTATAAATTGTTAGCAGTGATTCATCACACTCACGCTCACCCATAAGTGAAATGGTTTTTGAAGGGATGTCCTTTGCTAAAGATGCTTACTGATCTCCGCTAGTCTGTAATTCTTTCCTCAGAAAATAACTATCTAAAGAATGTATGATCTCCTATTTGGTTACCAGACTATGCATATGTACTTCATGTTCTTTTTATATCTTTTTCCTTCTACTGTTTTAAGGCTTAATTTGTTTTACTCCCCTCCTCATCTTTGAAAACAGATTACCCATTTTGCAATTTTATTTTAGAGGTCATTTCCAGAATTCACACAGAGCTGATTTGCTGCGCCCACTCACCTCACATACATACTTAAATATACCGTAACAGTCTGAACCCACAATGTCACATATTTTCCTAGACTGAGATATGTGTCACTATGACCCTACTCCTCTTCATAAACTACTGCACCATGCCGTGGGAATTTCCTGCCTCTTTATGTTGTTTGATTTTGATTGGCTTTGTTCATTGAAATTACACAACTCTGTAGGAATATTCTTAAAACACAGCTATATGCATAAGTGCCCTATCTAACTGACATTTTAAAGTGTTACTAAACCCAGTAATATGAAAATAGTTCATCTGCCCCCCACAGTGCCCACAGCTCCATTAAAATACTGCCACTATATACCTTTTTGGATGATCTGTATACCATGGTTTTCTGATAACCTGCATAGTTTGTACATAGCTGTGTGTTCAAATAGGAGGAGATTTCCACTACAGCCTCTATACACGCCCACATGTGTGATGTCAATATCATGTAACCTAAACAATTCAACTGAAACTGGAAATGTACTCTCCAGCACAAGAGACCATACTGAGCACGTGCCGCTTTACCACCCTGCTGTGTATTATATGAACTTGCTTAGATTGACAGTGCAGGAGGGAAGAATCTATGCATACAGTAGTAACACAGCCTTTTTTAAACAATGCTGAGGATTAACCCCTTACGTTCCACAGTGAGTATAACAAGCATGCTATGTTACATATACAGACTGATTTTACTGTTGTGGGTTTAGCAACACTTTAAAGCGGAGTTCCACCCAGAATTGTTTTTTTTTGGCATCCACTCTTTTAATGCTAAATAGATGTAACCTGCTGGACTTTTCCATTTTAGGCGAGGGCATCTGAAGCCCATCCGTAGTCTCCTGGCATCTCTTCCTGAAAGAAGTGCATGATGGGTAACCATCATGCACTCCTCGATCTCGGGCCGCTTAAATCGCGTCATTTCTTGTCTGGAAATAACACAATTTTACAGTACAGGGAAGCCCACTGACTCCTGGGAAATAATGAGTCACATCTCCCAGGAGACCAGGCAAAGCAGGAAGTAAGGAGAAGAGCCTAGGACCAAAAAGGGGCAGAATACAGAGACCACCTAGCAACAAGCGACTTAGGGTGAGTATAGTTTTTTTTTCCTTCAAAGGTAAGTCTATATAGGTAAAGGACTTGAATGATGTAAAAAAAATTTCTGGGTGGAACTCCGCTTGAAGGCTGGTTATAGACTGTCAGATAAACACTAAAAACTGGCAGTAATATATCTGCCCCTCCTTGCATAAACTGCTTAGCAATGACAATACATGTTGAAGTACTTGCTTCATAGCAAAGAAAGGTATAGGGTCTGTCTCTGTCTGCAAAACAATCTTCCAACAATTACTGTGTAGTAATGAGCGCCTACAACTACCAAAAGCATTAAGTATTTGTGAGAAGGCGCAGCATGATGCAGAAGCAGAACACACACAGAGTCCAGGTGCAGTTTTAAGAGTATATTATATGTAGCTGTACCCCCACAGGGGCTGCTGAATGTTGTGGTTCATCCGTCACCCTGCACAGCCAGGCATTTAATGCTCAGACACTCCAAGACATAGAACAGTCCATGTCATTTGTTTTTTTTTAATGTTTATTGAGGGGATTGAACTTGGATGGGGTAATGGGAACATGGGATGCCCAGTAAAATTTTTGAAGAACTTGCTCAGGACTACTATATACTGTACAGTCCTGTATATACACTCCAGTCTTCACTCCAGCACACTCTTGCTTCAGACTTCTTCTTCTCAATTCCTCCAGCACTACTCTTGTTGCATACTATCACTCCTCCAGCATTTCACATGCTGCAGTTCCCTGGATTAGCTATCACCACGTGGTTAGTCCTAACACTAGCTCAGCTAGGCCTCAGTGAATTGCCCTTTTGCAGGCAGAGACCACGGACCCCTCCTGTATTGAACTGTATTGTAATTGTACTGTCTGCCCTAATATTGTAAAGCGCTGCGCAAACTGTCAGCGTTATATAAATCCTGAATAATAATAATAATAATAGAGTAGAGATAGATCTGGTGCTATCTGTCCTCAAATGCAGCTACTGATCCCAGTCAGCCCTCTTCATACCCTGCCAGCCCTCCTGGCTACAGCTGCCCAACTCCACTGCCCCCGTTACCACTCCTGACTGTGCATGTCACTCACCAGCCCTTCAGGCTGCAATCAGTGGTTTCTCTCCCTGGAGACTAACCCGGCAGTACTCTCTCCCACTGTCCTCCTTTGCTCCTCTGGACCAGAACACCTCCACATTTTCTTGGCAGGCCCTGTCCGCACCCGAACCCAGGCCCAAGGTCACCTCCCCCCAGACTAAGGAGCTCCCTCAAAGGCCCCTGACAGTTTCAGTACTCCATCTCCATCTCTTCCAGCAGACAACTCCTCCCCAACAGGGCTGACCCCAATACTGTCCAGTTGAAAATATATAGATTCATTGAGAAGACCAAATCACAGGAAAGTTGTAACACACATGTAGACATGTCTCGGGTCAACTCACCGCAATCGTTGACTATAATTCCAGGCACAATGGCAGCTCTTCCCAGGGATCATAAACAAGGAAACATAGTAATGATCTCAGTAGAAGTCTATCATTAGGTGTAGCCCGAGAACCAGCAAGATACCTGTCCATACGGGGAAAGTAACAGAGTGGCCGCTTTCATTGTCCCGTGCATCCACGCCTATGTTGTGGGCCGAAGCAATCAGCAAGCCATGGCTTGCTTAGGGGTATTGTAGAAGTGAGCTTTGCCATCACAGGTGACTCTTAATTTGGCAGGAAAGAGCATGGCGTATTGCAGGCCCTCTTGTCTAAGGCGATTTTTTTACCGCAGAGTAGGAGACACATTAAATGCTGGACAGCCACAGAAAAGTTAGAATATATAGATATGGTGTTGCTGTTGTATTTGAGTGGGCCCTTTTCTCTGGCCAAGCACAGAATTGTCACCTTGTCTTGGAAATTAAGGATTTGTGCAATGAAGGAGTGTGGAGGAGTCCATGGATTTGGCACACGTGGTGGAGTGTGATACACCATCTCAATGAGGAAGGCATGGGACAGGATTTCAACCCCCAGTGCTTCCCGTAGCCATGAGTGCAAGAACCATTCTGGTCGGGAACCCTCTAAACGTTCTGGGGACACCACAAAGTGAAGATTGTTCATTCTGGAACGGTTCTCCAGGTCGTTTATTTTAGCGCAGAGGGCCGCCATTCCGTTGGCCTTCACTTGCACAGCGGCTAATAATGGCTGTACTGTGTCTTCTAGGGCAGTGTTCCCCAACCCTGTCCTCAAGGCCCACCAACAGGTCATGTTTTCAGGATTTCCATTGTTTTGCACAGGTGATTTGATCAGTTTCACTGCCTAAGTAATTACCACAGCTGATTCATCTGAGGGAAATCCTGAAAACCTGACCTGTTGGTGGGCCTTGAGGACTGGGTTGGGGAACACTGTTCTAGGGCACTAATACGTTCCTCAGCAGCCTCAGTTCTCTCCCTCAAAGTCTGTACATCCTGCTTCAGCAGGGAGTTGTCAGTGCGGATGGTTTAAATTTGCAGCAATAGGGAGGTTTTACAGTCCTGAATTGCAAGCATAATCTCAGCTAATGTGGGTTCTGCTATAGGGGGCCCAGAAGCTGTACTGTCTGTGGGGCTATATGGGGTATCCAGCACCAGATGGGGCTCACCCTGTGTAGCAAAGATAGCTGGTCTGGATGCACTCACCCCCTGCGATGGCAGTGTGGGAAAGACTGCATGTGCCGTAGGCTGCGGCGTGCGCTCTAGGCCTGCTGAGTCGTCGGCGCCATACTTTCTTCCGGACCTGGCTAGTTGTTCCACTGCCGATACGGGCGCAGGCGGCCCATATTTAACCATCATTCCACTGCTGCTGTAGGTTATATACTGCCCACTTCCCTGCCGAGCAGAATATGTGCAGGATGATGACACAAAGGTATAGGGTGACACTGGCCTGTAAAGGGTACTTGCAGCTGTGCACTTCAAGGAGAGCTCTCTATGGGGGTGATCACACCAGACACCCTGCTGTCAGGGGATGTTGGATCTCTCTCACAGGGTAAAACAGTCACTGTAGGGTGCACTCACCAGGCCGTGGCCTACAAGGATACTGCAGACTCCAATTTGATGGTAGGACTCAGGACTCTGGGTCCTATGCGCCCGCTCCGCTTGTCTTCCCCCGTCCAGCCGGATCTTCAGGAGGGCAGAGGCAGTATCCAGTAGTGATATGCATGGTGCTATTGCAGCCGCACTCTCTCCCTCTTTTTGGATGGGAGAAACCAGGCCTTGGGGGCAAGATGGCGATGGTTCGCAGTAACGTGGAGGACTTCCACCTTGACCTCTCCACTCACAGGCACCTCGTGCCGCAGGGACACAGAGCAGCTAGCCCGGCAGCGAGGGGGATAGGAAGCTGACTGGGATCCGACGAGGCCACAGACGGCCCGACTTCTATCCGGATGGCGGCGATCCACGGACTAGGCCACAGGCAGGTGATTTGCACAATGAAACCGGCCGGCTGGGAAAATATGCCCAGGGGAGGATGCACAGGTGTCTGCAGAAGAAACTGCAGCGATGAATGGCCTCCAGAAGCTCAGAAATAGTCGGATGGCTAAGGATTAAAATCAAGATGGCTGGAGCTCTTCACCAAGATGTCCGCCGCTTCCCACATCTGAACACGCCCCAGTTCCAATACTCTATTTGCTGCTGTTCATATATATATTAAAGTATACAATCGCAAACCACAGCTCAACCAGTCCAAATAACACTCTAAATTTTAAACTGCAAGTGCTCAACATCACAATAAATAAAAAAAACAATTGATTAATTAGGTACAATCCTGAACTGTGACAAGCATGCAGCCAGTGAAAGTCTGTGACATGGTTCATTAAACAACAAGAACTCATAGTGATCAGCATGTGATCAGTGAAAAGTTCATATGGTAATAAACAAAGTCCCCAACACGTTAATTTCCTCATAAAGTGCTCCTGTGTATAAATCTTTAACCACTTACCAACCGGAAGGTTTTGCAGCTTTAGGACCAGAGCACTTTTTGCGATTCGGCGCTGCGTCGCTTTGACTGACAATTGCGCGGTCGTGCGACGTTGTACCCAAACAAAATTTGCGTCCTTTTTTCCCCACAAATAGAGCTTTCTTTTGGTGGTATTTGATCGCCTCTGCGTCATTTCTTATCGCCGCTATAAACAAAAGAAGAGCGACCATTTTGCAAAAAAACCCAAATTTCTTACTTTTTGCTAAAATTCAAATCCAAAAAAAAATATAAAAAAACATTTTTTTTCACCGTTTTTGGCCGAATTATATAATTCCTCATATTTGCGATAAAAAAAATTGCAATCGGCGTTTATTGATTGGTTTGCGCAAAAGTGGCCGCGTTTACGGATGGTGAGAATTCATTTCTGGGGGTTTTTTTTATTTTTTACTAGTAATAGCGGCGATCTGCGATTTTTAGCGGTAATGCGATATTGGGGGGGACATGTCGGACCATTTTGACACTTTTTTGGGACCAATGACATTTATTCAGCGATCAGAAATTTAAATGTCCACTGATTACTGTGTAAATGTCATTGGCAGTGAAGGGGTTAACCTGCAGGGGGCGATCTAGGGGTTAATAGTGTTCCCTGGGTGTGTTCTTACTGTGGGGGGGTTGGGCTAACATGGGCATGAGAGATCTAACTGATCCCAGTGACAGGGATCAGTAGATCTCTCATGCCCCACTGACAGGGCGGGGAACCGCCGTGTTTACATTGGCGGTTCCCCGTTCTTTTCCCTGTAGCCGCTCATCGCGGCTCGCCGGCGGACATCGGGTCCGCCCGAGCCGCGGGCACACTCCCCCTGGTGGCCAAAATGCGAATCGCCGCCTATTTACGTCGATTCGCGCCCAGCTCCCTGACTGCCGCCGTGAAAAGACGGCGCGCGGTCGGGAAGCAGTTAAAGTGCTCAGTGCTCCAAACGTCACACAAAGTGATTGGTGCAACACACCCCCCTTCGTGGTTTAACTCACCAGAACGATCCCCTTAGCACTACTGCATGTGGTCCAATCAAGCTTGTAAACAGGTGAGCTGAAAAAAGGGATGATACTTCGGATGACACTTCATGGAAATCTTCCTTGGTTTTCAATGGCTCATAAATATGAGGGAACCAACATGGTGTAGTATGCTCAAATTTATTGTAGAAGAATTAAAATCTCACTTAGAGTTGCAAAGTAAAAAACGCCTTTTAAAATCACAAAGTGAAAGTCCGCTGGCTCCAGGATGCTGCTGACCTTGCCTGCATTCCACCGCAAGCCGGACGTATCTGAGGAACTGGAATCTGCGTTGATGTGTTTCGCCCCTCCCACACGGCGTTATCAAAGACAAAGATTCCAGGCTACTCAGCATACATTACATAGTCATGCGAGGACTCAATCCACCAAAATGATGTCATTTCCTTCTGGGTATACACCCGAAAGCCTCTTATTTCCTGTTTTCAAACAGTTTATCTTTTTTCTCATACAGTAACTATTGCAGAATGACATAATGCATATTAATACTAATAAAACAACCCCCTATTGACTAGAGATGGACAACCAAAGGAATTAGAAAAAAGAAGAAAGAAAGAAGAAAAAATAAAATACATGATAAAATAAAAGAAATAAAAAAAATGAATAAAAATAAATAAAAAATACAATGAAAATAAAAATGTAAAATAAAAATAAAAACAAAATAAAAATATATATAAATATAAATAAAAAAAATGTAAAATAGAAAATAATAAGATAAAGCAGCAGAAAACAATTACCAATTTGACAAAAAACAATTCAAATCCATCTATGTTTAACCCCTTAGGACTCATAGTAATCAATAAATAAATCCACTTGGTTTCATTCTGAGATATACCCTTTGTGAGATTACCTTCTCTCCAGTGTGATAGTACTCTTTCAATTCCACAAAACTTCAAAGATGAGGAGTCTCGGTTGTGAACCAATCTACAGGGTGGGCCATTTATATGGATACACCTTAAAAAATTGGGAATGGTTGGTGATATTAACTTCCTGTTTATGGCACATTAGTATATGTGAGGGGGGAAACTTTTCAAGATGGGTGGTGACCATGGCGGCCATTTTGAAGTTGGCCATTTTGAATCCAACTTTTGTTTTTTCAATAGGAAGAGGGTCATGTGACACATCAAACTTATTGGGAATTTCACAAAAAAACAATTGTGTGCTTGGTTTTCCCTATCACCGACATCATAGTATCAGGTGCTGCACATCTCGTATCTTCACAGCATAGACAATTTCCTTCAGATGACCCCAAAGATAAAAGTCTAAGGGGGTCAGATCGGGAGACCTTGGGGGCCATTCAACTGGCCCACGACGACCAATCCACTTTCCAGGAAACTGTTCATCTAGGAATGCTCGGACCTGACACCCATAATGTGGTGATGCACCATCTTGCTGGAATTATGATGTCGGTGATAGGGAATTGCTGGCTATCAAGTCGGCTTTGGAGGAATGGCGGTACCTCCTGGAAGGAGCAGCTCACCCGGTATTGGTTTTTACTGACCATAAAAACCATAAAAAAACCATATGCTGTGAAGATACGAGATGTGCAACACCTGAAACTACGGATACTGGAAGCCTGTGCTAGCATTTCTCCTGCGGTGTTGCTATCCGTGTGTAAAGAGTGGGAGAAGAGGGTTGCATTGACAATCCAACACAATGGGCAGCACATTGAACACATTTTATAAGTGGTCAGAAACGTGTAAATAACTCATGAAAGAATAAAGTTACGTTAAAACCATTGTTTTTCTTGTGAAATTCCCAATAAGTTTGATGTGTCACATGACCCTCTTCCTATTGAAAAAACAAAAATTAGATTCAAAATGGCTGACTTCAAAATGGCCGCCATGGTCACCACCCATCTTGAAAAGTTTCCCCCCTCACATATACTAATGTACCACAAACAGGAAGTTAATATCACCAACCATTCCCATTTTATTAAGGTGTATCCATATAAATGGCCCACCCTGTATAATGCTTGGACAGACTATGGTTCGAATTCCCCTTTTTTATATTGTTTATATGCTCATGTGGCCTTACTCCAAGCTTCCTAGTGGTCCTCCCCACGTAATGAAGCTTGCATGGACATCCCAACAAATACGTAACATCACACGTAATGAACATGTCAATTTCAAATGTCACCCCTCTACTATTGTGTGGTCTTTCTTATCCTGTTATTAACAGACTTGCATGCTACACATCGTCCACATGTAAAAAACCTACCTGATCTAACAATGTGCAGGGTTTTTTT
The DNA here is from genome assembly GCA_018402905.1 of Glandirana rugosa. Classification (NCBI taxonomy): domain Eukaryota; kingdom Metazoa; phylum Chordata; class Amphibia; order Anura; family Ranidae; genus Glandirana; species Glandirana rugosa. The sequence goes on along the minus strand of BLSH010483688.1, from coordinate 238,108 downwards.
GGAGGGGGAGGGGTTAACTACATTCTTTAATATATAAACAATCAACTGTGCAGTGCTTCAAACTAAACACACAGACGTGCCTATATAGTGAAAATATATAAGTATTTTGATACCACAAATATCACTTGATATGTGAAACCAATATTGATCATGCAGTGCATAAACACTTAAATGTTGTAAAACAATAAAAAACAGAATCACATAAACATATAAAAAAAAATGAATATAGAAAATTATAGTAGAAATTAGTCCATAAAATCCCCACAATGTAAGTGCTTCATAAAAAGTGCTCAAAATGAATCCACTCCTCTGTGTTCAAAAAGGATCCAGGATGTGTATCACCACAGGTGCTCCTCCCCTGCAGAAATATTCTCACTTGGATCAGTGTGACCACTACAGCTAAGTAAGGTCAAAACATCCTTCAAACGTCACACAAAGTGATCGGTGCAACACACCCCCTTTGTGGTTAAACTCACCAAAACGATTGGACTCCTTAGCACTACTGCATGTGTGCCAATCAAGCTTGCAAACAGGTGAGCAGAGAAAAGAGATAATACTTCGGATGACACTTCATGAAAATCTTCCTTAGTTTTCAATGGCTCATAAATATGAAGATAGAACCAACATGGTGTAGTATGCTCAAATTTATTGTAGAAGAATTAAAATCTCACTTACAGAGTTGCAGAGTAAAAAACGCCTTTTAAAATCACAAAGTGAAAGTCCACTGGCTCCAGGAAGCAGCTGACCTCGTCTGCATTCCACCGCTTGTCAGACGTATCTGAGGAACCGGAATCTGCGTTGATGCTTTTCGCCCCTCCCACAGGGCTTTATCAAAGACAAAGATTCCCGGCTAGGGACTCAATCCACCCACATGATGTCATTTCCTTCTGGGTGTACCTGACTTCAAATACACCTAAAAGGCTCTTACTTCCTGTTTCCAAAAATTGTATCTTTTTTTCACATAACCATTGCAAGGCTCGCTCTTCCTGTTTCCAAAAATTGTATCTTTTTTTCACATAACCATTGCAGAATGACATAATGCATATTAATACTAATAAAACATCCCCCTATTGACTAGAGACGGACAACAAATTTGTTTATTACCATATAAACGTTTCACTGATCACATGCCGATCACTATGAGTTTTTGTTGTTATTTGATTTATGAATCATGTCATGGACTTTCACTGGTTGCATGCTTGTCACAATTCAGGATTGTACATAATTAATCAATTTTTTTTTTATTTATTGTGATGTTGAGCACCTGCACTTTATAATTTAGAGTGTTATTTGGATTGGTTGCGCTGCGGCTTGGGATTGTATACAAGGATAACCAATAACCACCGGGAAATGAGGTGAGGAAATTACTTAGAATTGGATTATCTCATGGTGAAGAGCCCCTACAGCTATGGTCAAGGGAGCAATCTCATTGATATAAAACAAATGTAAAACAAATATCCAGGCACTTGGACAGTACACCAAGTGAGTAAGGCAAGGACAATTAAAACTGATGTCGCTGCTGTTCCAAACTCATAGACCAATGAGGTAGATGCAGACAAACCAACAGCTTTTCGCAGACAATTTAATTGACGAGAAGAAAGGGCCAAACCCCCGAAACATGTAGTCCTCTGATCATATTGTTGGCTTTATCCCTTTGCTTCTGGGCACCAGCACCTCTGCATCTGTCCCAGCAGTAGGGCTTTGCCCTCAGTCCATGGATTCCTCCATCTGACTTCTGCCAGGTGCTGATGTCATTTCCGGGCATCAGACGCGGCTCGAGCGGCCGTCAAGTCGAGGCTTCCCCAGGCTTATGCCACAGCCCGGCCTTACATTGGTTCCTGTGTTCCCAGGTCAGGACCCCCTGCCAGCGGCAGGTTTGTCATCTTTTGCTCCACGGCACAGCTGCCATATACCTGAGCCCACAGTGACATCCATGCAGCCCCAGCCTTCAGGTACTGTCAGCTTCTGGTTTGCTGGTCCTCACTGGATGGTCCTCTGGTTGCTGCCGGTTCAGTGCATTGTTATTATAAAATAATTTTATCTTTAACTTACTTTCCCTACGGAACAATTTTTACGGTGGTTCAGCGCTGTTCCTCCCCTGTTGGTTTGTCCTCATAAGTCACATGGGCAGGCAGTAGAGGTCTCCCATCAATAGCCTCAATGGCAAGTGGAGTGGCACGAAACATACAGGAGGCTTCCTCAAGCACATCTTAAAGGAAGGTCTCTCTTGGAGTCTGGAGTTAATGAGAATGGCAAACATGATCAACTTCTCCACCTCAGTGGGTATGTCTCGGGTGGCTATCTCATCTTTGATGGTATCCGAGAGACCATGAGAAAAAGCAGCCACGAGAACCTCATTGTTCCAAGCAACCTCTGCTGCCAGAGTACAGAATTCAATAACGTAATTGGCAACCATTCTCGTGCTGTTTGATGGACATGAGGCTCTTGGCAGCAGAAGTGGAGTGTGCGGGAATATCAAATAACCTTTTAAAGGAAGCCACAAACTCTGGGTAACTCAGGACGACAGGGTTTTGCGGCTCCCATAGAGGGTTTGCCCAGGCCAAGGCTCTCTTAGAAAGCAAAGAAATTACAAAGCCTACTTTGCTTCTATCCATGGGAAACGTCTGGGGCAGCATCGCAAACTGATCCAAGCGGTGATCCTGCTCATCCAGTCTGGAAAAAATATTACCAGAAAATGGATTGCCTGCATCTTCTGAATTCATGGCCTACTGTCAGGAACCATGAATCAGACTGAGACAGAAGTGCAGAAAAAAATATCACACTTTTTAATAAAATGGTAAAATGGTACAAACAGAGCAAACATAGTCAAAACATAGCCAGGGTTCAGTAACCAGAGCGGGTAGTCGGAACAAGCCAGTGAAACAGGAATCCGGAGATCAGCATAGTAGAGGCAGCAAAGAGAATCAGGAACCAGAAGGGAAGTCAGCCAGGCAAAAGACTGTAATCCAGAAATCAGCATAGTCGGAGGCAGCAAACAGGATCAGGAACCAGAAAGGAAGTCAGCCAGGCAAAGGCTTTAACAGGAAAACACAGCAGATAGTATCCGAAGTGCTGGATAGAAGTGACGGAGTGATAGTCTGCACGTTCTGTGCTGGAGAGAAAACTGTAGGAGAAACAGTCAGCAAGTGATGTTCTGGAGAGTTGCGAGGAGTAACAGTCTGCAGAAGGATAGTCTGCAAAGTCAGTATTCATATACAGGACTGTATATATAGGTGGAGTGATGACTACATAGACATAAAAAACTGCCACGTCCAAGTAACACGAAGTGAACTAGATATGAGAAATAATCCCATGTATGGATAATCCCCCTGGACTTTTTAGGCAGATAAGGTACGTAGGGTAATAAAAAAAAAAAAGGGGTAAAAAAGGGTAGATATATAGTAAAAAGTTGAACATTTTATTGGTACATGAATTATAAAACCAAAATAGACGGAAATGTTCACATGTATCCGTCACTTGCAGGAACAAATCATGTGTTGACATATAAAAACAACATACAAATACAAGGTGCCACAGTAGATTGCAACATAAGTAAAGTTGGACTTAATGCGTGAAAATTGCACACTCAGGTAATCACTAATAACGGGATCCAGGGGCAATTTCGCAATCGTCCCAACATGTTTCGGATTTGAGCTTTCCTTCTTCAGGGGATATTTAGCATTAAATGCAACAAAATATGCAGTCTGTATAAGAATAGAGCATAAAAAACATACGTATATAATATGGAGATTTTTTTAGCAAATTCAAGTAAAACGAATGATGCGCCTTCCAAGGAAAGAAAATGAGACACTTACATCTGAACTGGAAGCACCCAACAAACCAAACTTAATGTCAGCCCAAAGGATCCGGGGCTGATGGAATGAGGCCAAATACACAGATCCTGGCGACCGCTGTAGGTGCAGACCCCGGGACGGCGCATGGAAAGTTCAGATGTAAGTGTCTCATTTACTTTCCTGCAAGTGACGGATACACGTGAACATTTCCGTCTATTTTGGTTTTATAATTCATGTACCAATAAAATGTTCAACTTTTTACTATATATCTACCCTTTTTTACCCCCTTTTTTTTTTTGATTACCCTACGTACCTTATCTGCCTAAAAAGTCCAGGGGGATTATCCATAAATTATTTCTCACATATACAGGACTGTATATGGAGTTCATGTACCATAAAGTAAACTTGATTGCAGGTAAATGAGTATAAAGTGTCCAGCGCTCAAACAGTTTCCAAAGAAGGTACTCTGTGACCGTCACCAACCAAAGTGTGAGTATCCACCACTTAAATCAAATGTGCTTACCAGAATTTGGTAAGGAACGCGCAAAACTGTTGTTGCTGATGTCCTTTTATATGCAGCTTTAGATCCTCTCAAAGACCTCTGCAGACACCGTCTCAGCAATAGGCGTAGTATCTACACTTATTTATAAGGTCTCCCAAGCAGTAAATCACCAGGATGTATCAATCAGCCATAAAAAGAGAAAAACTCCCCATAGTGTAAAACCATTACGATTTTAATGAAAAAATTGTATAAACACTTATATCAAAGTAGAAGATATAGGGCCCTTCAATCAAAATAATGCCGCAATGACCTGGGGGGACGTAACTCGGCACGTTTCGTCTCCTAAGACGAGCTCCATTGTTATGCATGTAACAATAAGATTTACATACATACCTATACATATGGCTTCAGCCAGCCTGTCATGGATTTTTACAGGCTTGCTTAACACAGTAGTACAATCTACCTGTCAATCTTGGACATAGAAATACGCCCAGATGTACACTTTATGACAAGAGCTGTGCAAGTAGTATAAGAGGGAGTTCCCCTCACATTTAATATTGGCTCACTTCCTGTTAAGTGTACCGGACTGGAAGTAAAAGGAAAATTTCCTAATGAGACATAGATGGCAAAAAATTTACAGTGGTTTTACCCCTTCCTATTCTATCCAAAATGAAAAAAATAGTTTTATCTTTAGTTGTACTTTAAAGCATAACTGAATAAAACAAATCTTATCAGGTGGAGTTTTATAGCAGAAGAGAATCTAGATGTCCCTTCTGCTGTTTTTCTTCCTGATATTTTGTAAAAAAATGTATACTGACTGCAAAGCAGAGTTGAGTGCCAAGGTGATATAACTTCTGTGGGCTTGCACAAGTTGAGTTATCCATGGCTGCCCAATGGCCGTAGAAAGAACATTCTGGCTGGAAGATAGCTAGGAGAAGATAGCAGCAGTAGCAACAAAGCAACAAGGAGCATTGTGGACGGTATAGTTGAGTCTGTGATATACTTTCATTTCATGTTAATGTTTTCTGTAGATCCGTTAATTTGCACTTCCATTAGCAGCGTTTTCACGAAGTAGGCAAGGTAGTCTTTGATAGACATGTCGTTTTAGACAGACTATAAGTAAAAGAAAAACACATAAGAGCCAAACTTCTTAAATCTTAAAAAGTTTAAACAGTTACGGCAATAGCTTAATTTTTGTCTTGGAGAAAAAAAACATTTATGCCATGTAAATATATTTTCTGGACAACTTGGCCTGTTACAGGAAGTGGAAAATCAATGGATCTACTAGCAGGATTACCAAGTAGAAAAAAAGCTGCTATGGTAATGCTACTGACACACTAGCATCATAAGAATATTTTTTTTATTTTGCCAGTAGTTCCACTTTACGTGTGGTAACCCATAACAAGCAATAAATATACCACGGATAATATGATATGTGACTGTAATAATGAATTCAGCTTGGTTGCTATGCAGTATTGCACCAGAAATAATAACCCTTTAGAGAACACAGTAACATGATTTCCAACATAACAATCAACAGCATAATGACTAAAAAAGATAAAATTGCATAGCTCGGTGAGCAAATCAATTGCAAATATTAATAATTCATTCAATCTTTTTTTTATTACTTAAAATTGAATGTAATTGAAGTGACTGGAAATGCTAGAAAATTGCTGAAGTGTGTGGGCTGCATTTTGTGAAAAGAGGTTTCAAAATGATCATTAAGAAATCACAAGCGAAAAACCAGGTATTCAATGCATGTAGATCCAGCTGTTTTCCAAACCACAGTTTAATAAACACTTGCTTTTCCATCGTTCCTTTTGAAAATGTACAGGAAGGTCACAATATGTGTGCAACCTAAAATTTTAGTGATGAGTATTTTTGGCCTAATTTATGCATTGTTTTATCTCAACTCACCACAGATGTTATGCTGCATAACCAACTAAGCACATTTTGGGAAATACATGTTTCTAGATGCACCAACTTTTAAAAAGCATAGACTATAAGGGGGTCAGGAGATATTGGGGGATTAAGGCATACTAGGGCACCATCTCCCTGAGTTTTAAAAGATTGATTTGAAAAAGGATGAATGGGAGTTCAAGGTGCCAATACATATATAGGAATTTTCTTAAAAAGTAATTTTATTGAGACAAATTGTAAAAAAGCACATTCAAATGACAAACAATTAAAAACAGTTCACCAGTGAATCAAATAACATATTTTTTGTTGGTGTGCGCTCTACATGTTTTGCCATACATTCCGGCTTCTTCTGGAGCCTTTTAGACACCATATGTTTAGTTATTCACTGCAATGACTAAAGATAAGTATCATAAACAATATTATATGTTCTCCAAATATTGTGCTTATATATTCGAGAGAGAACAATTTATTCACACTTCATTAACTATACATATCCAATATTGGACATTGGTCACCACATTAGAGTATCCACCTCACCTCAGACCAAAAAAGGTGAGACGAGGGCCACGAACACAGCTGCGGAAAGATGGTCCAAAGAGCAACACACACACACACGCACACACTTATAGGGATACACCTTAATAAAATGGGAATGGTTGGTGATATTAACTTCCTGTTTGTGGCACATTAGTATATGTGAGGGGGGAAACTTTTCAAGATGGGTGGTGACTAGTGTTGAGAGGCGTCGACACAAGCACCGGGAGCAGAGTGGAAAAAACCAGACTCCACTCCACCTATGAGATTACACCACTGGTTACAGGTTATAACCTATACATATCAATTACTTCACACTTATTTAACAAGAGAGAGCTTATATATTCGTGTTATAAACCTCTTGTATATTATAACAAATACTATGAATAGAAATCAGTAACGTCACTTATTGATTTGTATACCACAGATTTTCCGAGGTCTTCTTCGGCCTTACATACCGTTTTGTACATCTCGCGTGTGGTTGTTTTTTATACAATAAACTAAGTGACCACTTGACAAAAATTAACAAACAG
>BLSH010483688.1:182480-201449 GCA_018402905.1 Glandirana rugosa | reverse complement strand
CTCTGATGGAGAGAGGTTATCCTGAGTGAAGGGGGTCTGCAGTTTTTGAGGGGTTTATCCTGAGGGAGGGGGTCTGCACTGATGGAGGGGTTATCCTAAGAGGGAGTCTCTTCTGATGGAGCAGTGTTATCCTGAGGGAGGGGGGGGGGTCTTTTATCATGAGGGGGGGATTTATCCTAAGGGGGGTCTGCACTGATGGAGGAGGGGTGGTTTATCCTGAGGGCGGCTGCACTGATGGAGGGGTTATCCTAAGAGGGAGTCTCTTCTGATGGAGCAGTGTTATCCTGAGGGAGGGGGTCTTTTATCATGAGGGGGGGATTTATCCTAAGGGGGGTCTGCACTGATGGAGGAGGGGTGGTTTATCCTGAGGGGGGCTGCACTGATGGAGGAGGAGACTGGTCTATACTTAGTGGAGGGGGACTGTATTGCATTTGGTGGGCACTGCACTGATGTGGGTGCATTTGGCGGGGGTGGGCACTGCACTGACGAGGCTGCATTTGGTGGGCACTGCGCTGATGAGGCTGCATGTGGTGGGCACTGCACTGATGAGGCTGCATGTGGTGGGCACTGCACTGATGAGGCTGCATGTGGTGGGCACTGCACTGATGAGGCTGCATTTGGTGGGCACTGCACTAATGAGGCTGCATTTGGTGGGCACTGCACTGGTAGGCTTCATATGTATGCATGTGTCTACCTGTCTGCTAATTTTGTATTATGTGTGGGTGTCATTGTGTTCATTTGTGAGTGTGTGTGTGTATGTATATGTATCTGTCATTGCAGCATGCACACATACAGTGATATTGCACACCAACAAAAACCATCACAAACACAGAAACTATCACAAACACATACGGACATTACACACGCACACAGAAACCATGACACCCAAACGATAACTTTCTCGAGACAGGGGTACTTAGAATTTTTTTTTAGACCTGCAGGGGTACTTCACCGTAAAAGGTTGAGAAACACTGGCCTACAACACTGCTTACAGGAATCCTCATGGGATCCACCGTCCCTGCTGTGCCTGGAATCTGACGCTGAAGTTTGCCAATCTGTACCAGTAGTACTAATAGGACTATTTTTACCCCTGGGACATTTGGGTAGGAGTCAACAGTAATAATTCAGCATGTGCAAAGTGAAATACCACTTGTATATATTTTATTTGTAAAGTTAACCACTTCAGCCCCGGAAGGATTTCACACTTTTTGCGATTCGTCACTGCGTCACTTTAACTGACAATTGCGCGGTCGTGCGATGTTGTACCCAAACAAAATTTGCGTCCTTTTTTTCCCACAAATAGAGCTTTCTTTTGGTGGTATTTGATCACCACTGCGTCATTTCTGATCGCCGCTATAAACAAAAGAAGAGCGACAATTTTGCAAAAAACCCAAATTTCTTTCTTTTTGCTAAAATACAAATCCAAAAAAAAAAAAAATATATAAAAAAAACATTTTTTTTCAACGGTTTTGGCCGATTTATATTCTTCCTCATATCTGTGATAAAAAAAAATCGCAATCGGCGTTTATTGATTGACTTGCGCAAAAGTTGCCGCGTTTACGGATGATGAGAATTCATTTCTGGGGTTTTTATTTTATTTTTATTTTTTTACTAGTAATGGCGGCGATCTGCGATTTTTAGCGGTACTGCAATATTGCGGCGGAGATGTCAGACCATTTTGACACTTTTTTTGGGACCATTGGCATTTATACAGCGATCAGTGCTATAAAAATGCACTGATTACTGTGTAAATGCCATTGGCAGTGAAGGGGTTAACCTGGGGGGGGCGCTCTAAGGGTTAACTGTGTTCCCTGGGCGTGTTCTAACTGTGTGTGGGCTGCCCTGGCAGGGGAGTGATCACAGCTTCCATATAGAGGAAGGCTGTGATCACAGTCCTTCCCCCCTCACAGAACGGAGATCCGTGTTTACATGCATGGATCTCCGTTCTTTCACTCCAGGGAGGGGGGCATCGCGGGTAGCCGGCAGAGATAGAGTCCACCGCACCCGCTCCCTGGCCCCCCCGGAACACATTGAGTGTGCCTCCAGCAGCGTGCACGCACTCACAGTGCGTGATCTGGCAGCCGCTATCATATGATGGCGATTTGCCTAGCAGAGCCATCTTGTTGCCGTCAACCTGCGGTTGGCGGTCGGCAAGTGGTTAAAAATGTTAAAATGACATTGACAATGATTAAAAAACAAAGCAGTTACAGATTACGCCACAAGTAAAGTACACAAAACCAGGTGAGTAAACAATGAGTATATTCACGCTAGCAAATATTACTGAAAGGTCCCAACATGTTTTGGAAATCTTTCTCAATCTTCTTTTCCTTCTTCAGGGGACATATAGCGTGTGTACTTTTGCAATCTACAAAATGTATACAAACATATAACCACATCAGTACTGGGCACGAAAGCCCCCTTCCTGTCCAGGTAATTTTTCAGCTTTCGGCGCGATCACACTTTGAATGACAATTACTCAGTCATGCAACACTGCACCCATATGAAATTTGCGTCCTTTTTTTCACACAAATAGAGCTTTCTTTTGGTGGTATTTAATCACTAGGGTTTTTATTTTATTTATTTATTTTTGTGCTATAAATAAAAAAAAAAGATTGAAAATTTTGTGAAAAAACGCCTCTTTGTTTCTGTCATAAAATTTTGCAAATTAGTAATTTTTCTTTGTAAAATTTGGCCCAAATTTATACTGCTACCTATCTTTGGTAAAAATAACCCAAATAAGTATATTATTTGGTCCTTATGTAAGTTATAGAGTCTACAAGCTATGGTGCCAATCACTGAAAATTGATCACACCTGATATACTAACGGCCTATCTCATTTCTTGAGACCCTAACAAGCCAGGAAAGTACAAATACCCCCAAATTACCCCTTTTTGGAAAGTAGACATTCCAAGGTATTTAGTAAGTCATTGTAACAGGTTATTTCTCACACACAGCATATGCACACCACAAATTACACCCCAAAACACATTCTGCTACTCCTCCTGAGTATGGCTATATCACATGTCTAAGACTTTTTCACAGCCTGTATAACCTGAATAATCTGTGAGGCATTATGAGTCTTTCAAACGTTTCATTTTTTTCCAGTAGTTTTTGGAAAATGTGGGGAAAAAAAATGAAAACGCGTTTTTTTTGGTTTTTTTTTTACACAAAGGTGTCAATTTATAAAGATATTTCCAACACATAGCAAGTACATAGCAAAAATGACACCCCAAAATACATTCTGCTATTCCTCCTGAGTATGGCGATACCACATGTGTGAGACTTTTACACATACAGAGGCCCAACATTGAACTAGCACCTTCAGGCGTTCTACAAGCATAAATTACACATCTCATTTCTCAACCCCCTATTACACTTTTGAAGGTCCTGGAGCACCAGGACAATGGAATTGCCCACAAAATGACGCCATTTTAGAAAGAAAACACCCCAACGTATACTCTATAAGGCATAATGAGTCTTTTGAACATGTAATTTTTTTCCAGTAGTTTTTGGAAAATGTGGGAAAATAATGAAAACCCTTTTATTTTTACACAAAGTTGTCCATTCATATGATATTTCCAACACATAGCATGTACCTAGCAAAAATGACACCCCAAAATACATTCTGCTACTCCCCCTGAGTATGGCGACATCATGTGTGAGACATTTACAGGTGATGTTTACTCATGGGTGTGACAGTCACTGACAGGTGACGGGTGTCTGGCGGTGGTCACTGATGGGTGACGGGTGTCTGGCGGTGGTCACTGATGGGTGACTGGTGGAGGTCACTGATGGGTAACTGGCGGAGGTCGCTGATGGGTGACGGGTGTCTGGTGGTGGTCACTGATGGGTGACGGGTGTCTGGTGGTGGTCACTGATGGGTGTCTGGTGGTGGTCACTGATGGGTGTCGGGTGATGGGTGGAGGTCACTGATGGGTGACGGGCGGTGGTCACTGATGGGTGACGGGTGACTGGCGGAGGTCACAGATGGGTGACGGGTGACTGGCGGAGATCACAGATGGGTGACGGGTGACTGCCGGTGGTCACTGATGGGCGACGGGTGACTGGTCACGGTCACTGATGGGTGACTGGCAGTGGTCACTGATGGGTGACGGGTGACAGGCCACGGGTGACTGGCGGTGGTCACTGATGGGTGACGGGCCATGGTCAGTGATGGCTGACAGGTGACAGGCCACGATCAGTGTTGGGTGACATTCCACTGATGTGTGGCGGTTGACACACCACGGTAACTGATGGGTGACACGCCACGGTCACTGATGGGTGTCGGGTGTCTGGCGGTGGTCACTGATGGGTGTCTGGTGGTGGTCACTGATGGGTGACGGGTGGAGGTCACTGATGGGTGACAGGTGGTGGTCACTGATGGGTGACGGGTGTCTGGTGGTGGTCACTGATGGGTGACGGGTGTCTGGTGGTGGTCACTGATGGGTGACGGGTGTCTGGTGGTGGTCACTGATGGGTGTCTGGTGACTGGCGGAGGTCACTGATGGGTGACTGGCGGTGGTCACTGATGGGTGACGGTTGACTGGCGGTGGTCACTGATGGGTGACGGGTGACTGGCGGTGGTCACTGATGGGCGACGGGTGACTAGCGGTGGTCACTGATGGGCGACTGGTCACGGTCACTGATGGGTGATGAGTGACTGGCAGTGGTCACTGATGGGTGACGGGTGACTGGCGGGGGTCACTGATGGGTGACGGGTGACTGGCGGTGGTCACTGATGGGCGACTGGTCATGGTCACTGATGGGTGATGGGTGACTGGCAGTGGTCACTGATGGGTGACAGGCCACGGGTGACTGGCGGGGGTCACTGATGGGTGACGGGCCATGGTCAGTGATGGGTGACAGGCCACGGTCAGTGTTGGGTGACAGGTGACAGGCCACTGATGTGTGGCGGTTGACACACCACGGTAACTGATGGGTGACACGCCATGGTCACTGACAGGTGATGGGTGACAGGTGCACTTTTGTGAGGAGAGAAGAGCTGGTAACAGTGAGTTACCGCTCTGTTTACATTACATGTGATCGGCTGTGAAGTAGATCACAGCCAGTCACAAGGTAACAGCCGCCGGCTCGCGGCTGATACCAGTGTCAGTGACAGGCAGTGTTCCCTGGGAACACGCCAGCACCGACGTGCATGCTCCCGATCGCGCACATGCGCCGTGCGAATGGGGGAAATTGCCAATTGTGATCGGCCGTGACTAAGTCACGAAGTCACGGCTGATCACATGGTAAAACAGCCATGACCAATGGCTGTTGACCCCCGTCGGTGACACGCCGACACCGACAGAGCCTGATCCCGTGCAATCCCGGCTTAAAGGGGCGACGTCATATGACGTCCGCCCGCAACAATAGCTGTTCCCCCCACCGTCATTTGACGGTGGGCGGATGGCAAGTGGTTAAACAGTGTATAAATTATACATAAATATTTCATTGGAAGATGCATGGAAATGCACAAAAATGCAAAATACATTACATGGCATACAGAGCCTAAATCAATTGTTTTCTATTTTTTACAAGAAGAAAGCATGAAATACCCTAGAATGTGTTACATATAATAATGTTGCCGGGTGCATAACCACCATGAGGTGGAGGTACAGTGCAGCAGTCACAAACCAATGGTACGGAGCATAAGGCAGAGGATAAGACATCACATGAAATCATGACTTTTGGCTACTTACATAGCGTCTGCAATGATGTGTGCACTCCCAGCCACAATCTCTCGATAGAGGAGTAAAGAGAGAGGAGGGATAGGGTAAAGGAGAGACTTAGTGTGTCTCTATCCTGTCAAGCGCATGTCAGTATCCATCGCTTCCACAGACACCTCAATATCCATAAAGTCAGTACTGATAAAATATGGAGTGGGCAGACCCCCACAGCAAAATCCAGTCATATGATTCCCTGTATAGAAAGTAGTTTGGAGTGTAATCAGCTAGGGAGTACATATGGAAATGAATAAGGTAATAGATGTGGGAATTGGGCGCCTGTTCCCAATGGGGGAAGGGGGAAAGGTGAGAGGCATGGGAGGCAGGGTGAAGTAGTCACAGAGTTGTCTCCTCCTTAATAGCGTAGAGTGTGTTGCTGTGAGAGAAAGCAAACAAAAGAAAGAAAATATTAGAGTCCATAGGGATGGCTGAGGTTGAGCAGAGTCTCCCAAACATTTGGTATGCGTTCCAATATGAGCAGGGTAGTACTTACAGTAATGTATCCTGCCATGGTATTCATGCCTCCACCACGAGTGTCTAAACGACCGGGAGTGTTGGATCGTAATGGACGCCGTGGGGAGGAGTTTTATAGCTACAACATACATGCTAATTATCAATTGGAGGTGCACCTGAAGTTCAAAGCTGCCTGGAGTGATTCAAGAAACAACTGATCAGTATGATTGCTGAGTATGGTGCCGTGTTTGTCGGCAACTTCCGGGTAGACGTCATGTGACATACATACACATGTTGAACAGTCTGTGATGTATTCGGTCGCCATCTTGGATAATGGAACAGTGCCCATCGCGTCATATCCCAACATACAGCTTCGATCACAGCAAAAAACCCAAGGCAGACAACAAACTGCGGCCACCCCGCAGATCAGAAACGTTAAACCCATAATAAAGAGAAAGCCAGGGTTTACTTGTAAAAAATTAAGATAAACAAAAGTAAGGACAAATGAAGCCAAAGGCTTCAATTGCTCCACAGCCATCTAGTGGCAGAAATGAACATGTGAAAGAAAGAATATAAATAAAAATAAGAATAAAAATATAAAAATGAAAATAAATGGGAGTAAAAGAAAAAAGGAGAAAATAAGGAGGAAAAAGGGCAAAGCGGGAACCCCACAGCAGCAGTATCGTCATTAAGTACAATTTCCATATGAGTTTGCTACTCAATTCGGAAAATCAGACGATTCAATAAATCGATGCACAGGTATATTCTAATCTGCAGGAAAAACCATTGGCACTATGATTAACTAACAATCATGGCTGGTGGTCCCTGTCAAAACCGCCAGACGAAAAACCCTCTAAAAACGGCTTGAAATTGAGGGACTGGTCCAACCCTGGTGGTGATACAGCATCCAGGATAACAATCTCCCTTAATTCTTTTGGAGGAGAGTTTTGTTGACATCTCCTCCACAGAGGACAGGATGTATGTGGTCCAAGACCAGGATTGACACCTTTGGTATATGGCCTGCATGTACCTGTACAACATTCCTACACCAGGGGGAATCTGGGTCTTTTTTCCTCATTGCCAATATATGTCAGTATAATCGTTGCCACAGCTTCTGGACCATTTTGCCAATGTAAAAACATCCACATTGGCAACGTAAAAGATATACAACTCTCATGGTTTGGCATTTGGCAAAATGTTTGGGAGAAATTTTGTGACCATTTGGAAAAATGGGATTTTTGCAGGTATCCATGTAGTAACAGTGTGAACAGGCCCCACATTGAAAGGTTCCTCGAGTGGTACACGGGTCCCCACGTTTAACTCCCAAATATTCACTCTGCACCAGACGGTCACCCACAGACGGAGCCCGTCTGTACGTGATTATGGGAGCCGGAGGAACAAACAGGCCAATGTGGAGGTCAGTGACCAGTAGGTGTCAGTATTTAGTTAATATTTTTCTAATTGCCTGGTGTTGTGACGAGTAGGTGACTATAATTCTATCACCTGGTTCCGCACTTTCCTGTCTCCTGTTTTTTCCTGCAAACAATAAGTCCTGTCTTTTAGTTCCAACAACTCTCCTAAATGCCTTTTTAGGCATTTATGGCTATATCCTCTGATCAGCAAATACTGCCTCAGTAAGTTGGCCTCCTGCTTGAAAACACTGTCATCTGAGCAATTTCTTCTGATTCGCAGATACTGACTATATGGAATTGAGTTTACCAATGGGTGAGGATGAAAGCTGGATGAATGGAGAATTGTATTTCCTGCTGTGGGTTTCCTGAAAAGCTTACATGCCAGTATATTATCTTCAGTCTTGTAGATCTCTACATCCAGAAATGTAATCCTAGATGCATCAAATGACATGGTAAATTTTAGGTTATAGGTATTGGTGTTTAGAGCCACCAGACAGCCCTCCAGGAGCTTCGCTGGGCCATCCCATAATATGAATGTCATCTATATAGCTGAGCCACATGGAGATGTAGTTTGCAAATTTTGAAAAGTTGTCATCCAAAAATAGAGTTCGCTCCCACTCCCCCAGGTACAGGTTGGTGTATGCGGGGGCACCTGGAGGTAGTGGGATCCATTAAATGCAAAAGATGTTATGTTTAAGGATGTACTCCAACGAGTCGACAATAAAGTCACTGTAGGACTGTTCATGGTGGCTCATCTGAGTGCAGTTGGGCTTTTCTGCCACTAGATGGCTGTGGAGCAATTGAAGCCTACGGCTTCATTTGTCCTACTTTTGTTTATCTTAATTTTTTACAAGTAAACTCTGGCTGTTAGGAAAAGATCCATGTCTTCAGCTGATTTGGGCACTTGTGCGCACGCGCCCAGCGCCGAACGGCTCTTTTTAGATCCTCCATGTCCAGCAGCCAGTGCTGTCCGTTCTACAGTGTTACCAGTGCATTTCAGAGACCTGTTCCGAGTTTCCTGTTTACCTGTGACTCGGCTTGAACCCGTATCTGCTTGAACTCTGCCTGTATCGACCCCCGGCTTGCCTACGACCACTCTTCTGTCTGACCCCTGTGTACCTCAACCTGCCTGCCTGTTAACGACCCTGCCTGCACCCGACCATCTGATTGTCTGCTCCTCCTGTACTGCTTAGCCCACATGTTACTTACCCGGCCTGCATCACTACTCTTCAGTCTTGCACAGACTTCTGGAAGACATTGTACCATCATCTGTGTCCAATCCAGCCCTAATGCTCCCCTGTGCTCCAGCGCTCCCTGTCTGCTCTACCAGGGGTTCTGGAATCAGGGCCGTAAGAGAGGTTGCCTACTGCATAAGTCAGACTATACCATCAGGTACATGACAGCAACGGACAGCCAGTCCGAGTCTGCAGAGTGGCCCTCTCGGATGGATGACCTAAGCCTGCATCTAACGGGGCTTACCCAAGCAGTGAAGGACTTACAAAGGGGGTACACTTAGTTGGAAAACATGGTTTTGGAGCTTTCCCTGCCAGCTCCTTCACTTCCCAGCCTGCCGGCTGCCAGTACCATGGTCACCCTACCCACGGAACCCAAGGTGCCCTTGCCTGAATGGTTCACAGGGGACCATAGAAAAATGTTGCCATCCCGTAATGCTTGTGAGCTCTACTTTGCCCTGCAACCCTGCAACTTTTCCCTGGAAACCACCAAGGTGGGAATGGTCATCTCCTTACTACTCGATGGCCCCCAGGCCTGGGTCCACCGGCTACTGGAACAAAAGGCTCCCTAAGCCGCCAACCTTGCCCTCTTCTTTCAGTCTATGGCCCGGCTCTATGAGGACCCCCACCAGGTTGCTACTGCGGAAGCCGCCCTCCACACACTCCAGCAAGGCCCCCGTATGGCGGAGGAATATGTGTCTGAGTTCCGGTGCTGGAGTGCTGATACAGCCTGGAATGAGGCCATCAGTTCAGACTGGGCCTCTCAGATCCGCTGAAGGATGAGCTGGCTCGTGTGGGTGTTCCCCGGTCTTTGGATATCTTGATTAACCTGACCATACAGGTTGACTGCCGCCTGCGGGAACACAGAGTGGAAAGGTCTCCAGGACTTGCCCAACCTGCTGGGATGCCACCCAGAGTACCCAGCTATCCAGGACCTATTTCCCCAGAGGAGAGACAGAGGCTCCTGACCTCCAACCGCTGTCTCTATTGCGGAGGCCCTGGACACCTTGTCAAGTCTTGTCCGGCCAAACAGGACAAGGGGCTCCGCCCCACCCAGGGAGAAGTTTTGTCCGTGCCAAATATGACAACCCACCTTGTTCTCCCCGTCTCACTACGGCTTCCAAGTGAGAACATTCAGGTCCCAGCCATCATTGATTCGGGAGCATGCAGCTGCTTCCTGGATTCAACATTTGCAGCTCAACAGCGCATCCCACTTAGATCTAAGACACACCAGATGGTAATCCGCTTGGCGGATGGATCTGCAATTAAATCGGGTGCTGTCACCCATGAGACAGTTCCTGTTAGGAAAAAGGACATTCCTGGTCGTTTCTGGCCTCCCGTGCGTGTTCACCAATAGTGGCCATTTAAGCAGGACAGCACCAGGAGGCAATTGCTGTCCATTCTACAGCGTTCCCGTGTTCCTGAGCGACCTGTTCTGAGCTACCTGTTACCTGTGACCCGGCCTGTACCCGCATCTGCTTGAACTCTGCCTGCACTGACCCCTGGGCTTGCCTACGACCATTCTTCTGTCTGACCCCTGTGTACCTCAATCTGCCTGCCTGTTAACGACCCTGCCTGCACCCGACCACCCGACTGCCTGCTCCTCTTGTACAGTTCAGCCCGCATGTTATTGCCCCAGCCTGCATCACGACTCCTCAATCTTGCACGGACTTCTGGACGACCTATTACCATCACCTGTGTCCAATCCAGCCCTCGTGCTCCCCTTTGCTCCAGCGCTCCCTGCCTGCCCTATCAGAGGTTCTGGAACCAGGGCCGTAAGAGAGGTTGCCAACTGCATAAGTCAGACTCTACCATCAGGTACGTGACAGCAACAGACAGCCAGTCCAAGTCTGCGCAGTGGCCCTCTCCTATGGAGGATCTGAGTACGCATGTAGCCGGGCTCACCCAGGCGGTGAGGGACTTACAAGGGGAATACACCCGGCTGAAGAACCAAGTCTGGGTACTCAGGTTGCCTGCCAGCACCAGTCAGCTGGACGCTCACACCTTGCTGACCTTGCCTAGGGAACCCAAGGATACCCTTGCCCGAGTGGTTCACGGGGGACCGCCGGACGTTTCGGGCTTTTCGCAGCGCATGCAAGTTGTACTTTTACCTGCAGCCCACACCTTCTCGTTAGAGGCTACTAAAGTGGGACTGGTCATCTCGCTACTGAGGGATGAGCCACAAGCATAGGCTCACCGGCTGCTGGAACAGAGGGCCCCACCAGGCTGCCACCACAGAGGCTGCTCTCCACGCACTTCATCAAGGCCGCCGAGTGGTGGAGGATTACGTAGCAGAGTTCCGGCGCTGGAGCGCAGATACCTCCTGGAACGATACTGCGCTCCATCATCAGTTCAGATTGGTGCTCACAGAACCACTCAAGGATGAGCTGGCCCGCGTGGGGGTTCCCCAAACACTGGAAGCTCTGATCAAACTGACCATCCAGGTCGATCGATGCTTGCGGGATCATAGAGCCGAAGAGACTGCAGGGGGTGTTTGTCCCGTCCGGACGGAACCCGGACTCCCCCGGCCTGCTCTCTCCCCTGAAGAGAGACACAGACGCCTGACCCATAACCTCTGTCCTTATTGTGGTGGTCCCGGACATCTTGTCAGGTCCTGTCTGGTTAAGCAGAGAAACAGGCTCTGCTCTACCCCTGGAGAACTTTTATCCTTGCCTGTCCCTTCCAACCATCTTGTTCTGCCGCTGCATTTCCAGCTCCCTGATGGGAATCTTCAAGTCCCGGCTATCCTGGATTCCGGAGCCTGTGGCTGCTTCATTGATTTGGCCTTTGCAGCTCAGCACCAGATCCCACTCAAGCCTAAGACCTGTCGGATGGCCATCCACTTGGCTGATGGGTCCACCATAAAATCTGTAGCAGTCACCCATGAGACAGTCCCTATTCTAGCCCAGACAGCAGGCGGGCATCTGGAACAAATGTCATTGGATGCCATAACGTCCCCTCTTTTCCCAGTCATTTTGGGTCTGCTATGGCTCCGGGCACACTGCCCCACCATTGATCGGTCCTCGGGAGAAGTTCAGTTTCTCTCCTCATACTGTCAACACAACTGTCTGCCACCAGCTCCGGAATCCCCCTCTTCGGTGCTCTGTCTGGACTCTGATTCTGATTCTGAAACCCGCCTCGCTGTTCCATCTGTCTACCATGAGTTTCTGGACGTGTTCAGCAAGAAAGGGGCAGATGTTCTCCCACCTCACAGGTCGTACGACTGCCCGATAGAGCTGCTACCGGGGGCAGAAGTACCCTTTGGCCGAATCTACCCGCTCTCTGAGCTGGAACTGAAAGCCCTCAAGGGTTATCTGGATGATAACCTGCAGAAAGGATTCATTCGGCCCTCCACTTCTCCTGCAGGAGCTGGAATATTCTCTGTGGAGAAGAAAGACCACACCCTCAGACCCTGCATAGACTATCGGGACCTAAATAAAATTACCATTAAGAACCGCTACCCTTTGCCACTGGTCCCTGAGTTATTTCAAAGACTTGGAACAGCTGCTGTGTTTTACAAACTGGACCTTCACGGGGCCTATAACCTCATCCGCATCCGGGAGGGCGACGAGTGGAAGTCTGCCTTCCGGATGCGCTTCGGCCACTTTGAATATTTGGTGATGCCCTTTGGGCTCTGCAATGCCCCAGCCACTTTCCAGCACCTAGTAAATGACGTGTTTCGTAACTACCTGGATCAGTTTGTCATCATTTTACCTGGATGACATTCTCATGTTTTCGGCCTCCATAGAAGAACATCGCAGGCATGTCAGGTGTGTCCTACAACGTCTACGTCAGCATGGACTGTATGCTAAGCCCAAAAAGTGTGCTTTTGAGTGCTCCAGAATCTCGTTCCTGGGCTTCGACATCTCAGTGACCGGGGTAACCATGGATCCTCAAAGTCTCTGCAATCGTGGATTGGCCGGCTCCCGTTGACAGGAAAGGTTCATCAGTTTTGCAAACTTCTACAGGAAGTTCATTAAAGGATTTTCTGTGGTGATCGCACCCATCACCCAGCTCACTAAACAGGGCTCCCACTTCCACTGGTCCCCTGAGGCTCAAATGGCATTTCTGAAGCTCAAAGAACTGTTTACCACGACGCCTATTCTTAAGCACCCGGATTCAGCTCTGTCTTACACTCTGGAGGTGGATGTTTCTGAGACAGCAGTGGGAGCAGTCCTATCCCAGAGACGGGGCCCCAAGGCCTCGCTTCACCCCATCGCCTTCTTCTCCCGCAAACTCACAGCGTTGGAGAAGAATTACAATGTGGGGAACCGAGAACTTCTGGCAATCAAATCCACCTAGGAGGAATGGCGGTATCTGCTGGAAGGACCTCTACACCCTGTCATGGTATTCACCGACCATAAGAACCTAGAGTACCTGCGCACAGCTAAGAGACTGAGACCACGCCAGGCACAATGGGATCTGTTTTTCTCTTGTTTCAACCTTCATATTACTTACAGGCCTGGGTTGAAGAATGTGAAGCCCCAACGCTCTGTCCAGGATGTTCAGTGAGCCTGCCGACTCCATGCCACCGAACACCATCCTCTCGTCCCGGAGTTTCTTGCTACTACAGGAAGATTTGCTGTCTCGGGTTAAACGATCCCTGGCCAGATCAACCATGTCCCCTGACCCCAGACTGATAATGAGAGATGGACTGTGGTGGTTCCAAGACACGCTCTTTATCCCGGAACAGCAGCGTTTAACGGTGCTGGAACTTTGTCACGACCACCATTTGGCCGGGCACTTTGGCGGTCATAAGACTGTGGAGCTGCTGTCACGCTCCTTTTGGTGGCCTTCTGCTGACAGGGACTGCCGCAAATACGTCAGCGCTTGTCCAGTCTGTGCCCAACACAAGACCAGCCGGGCAAAAGCATGGGGTCTGTTAAACCTGCTACCCATTCCTGAACGGCCATGGTCTCACATCTCAATGGATTTCATAGTGGAATTACCCCCGTCTGAAGGATTCAACACCATTTTTGTAAATGTGGATCGTCTTACTAAAATGGCCCACTTCATCCCGACGAAGGGCACCCCCACTGCAACTGAGACGGCAGGGACATTTATCAAGGAAGTGTTCTGACTGCATGGACTCCCTCTCAACATTGTCTCAGATCGTGGGGTGCAGTTCACTTCCCGGGTCTGGAAGGCACTGTGCTCTGCATTAAACACTGAACTGGCATTCTCTTCTGTGTATCACCCCCAGTCAAATGGTCAGACAGAGAGAACTAACCAGACCCTAGAACAATACATCCGCTGCTACTCTTCTTTTGCTCAGGATGACTGGGTCTCGCTGTTACCTATGGCTGAATTTGCATACAACAATACCGAGCATTCAGCCATCAAGTAGTCCCCATTCTGGGCGAATCTGGGGTACCACCCTACCTTTATACCTAACCTGGTCCCGGAAAGCGGGGTACCTGCTGTACAGAAGACGGTAGAATTTCTGACAAGGAACAACAAGGTGCTACAAGAAACCCTAGCCCAGACACAGGAGTGTAACAAGAGGGCTTTCGACAAGGGGAGAAGTGGGGAATTGGACCTGCAACCTGGTGACCGAGTATAGTTAGCAACCAAAAACTTGAGGTTGTCATGTCCTTCCAGGAAGTTGGGCCCAAGGTTCATCGGGCCATTCCCCGTGAGAAGAAAAATCAACAGGGTGGCATAAGAGCTGGACCTTCCGGCTTTCCTGCGAGTGCACACGGTGTTTCACGTTACCTTGTTGAACCCCACAACCCAGGATCCCTTCCCGGGTTGGAAGTCAGCCCCACCTGAGCCCATCCTTGTGGATGGCAAGGAGGAATTTGAAGTGGAAGCTATCCTCGTCTGCAGGAAAAGGGGTGGATCTACCCAGTTTCTGATTAAGTGGAAAGGATACGGGCTCGAAGAAAGCTCATGGGAACCCGAAAACCACATTCACGCTGAAGAACTTGTCAGATCCTTTTGGAGAAGACACCCAGAGCTAAGAGCCCATTTGGGCATCCGGAGGCTGCCACTTGGGGGGGGGGGGCAATGTTAGGAAAAAGGACATTCTGCATGCGCTAAAGGCGTCAATAGCAGTGATTTAAGCAGGACAGCACCAGGAGGCAAGTGCTGTCTGTTCTACAGTGTTCCCGTGTTCCTGAGCGCCCTGTTCTGAGCTACCTGTTACCTGTGACCTGGCCTGTACCCGTATCTGCTTGAACTCTGCCTGCACCGACCCCCGGCTTACCTACGACCATTCTCCTGCCTGACCCCTTTGTACCTCTTCCGTACAAGCTGCAGCCTCTGCAGAGTTGTACTGTGCATAGTGGTATTACTGACTGCAGGCCAAGACAGCTGTGCAGATTGCCTGTACCATCTGCACTATTGCACTCTTATATCTATTTACATGAATGATGTTTGATCGCTGGTGATGTGCTGGTGTGGAGCTGTCCTACCGGATTGTCTACGCTGACCCTTTCTGGGGAGGTATCTTAAAATATCAAGGCGCAAGTTGACCCTCCGTAATAGGGGGTCACCGTGATCTGGTAAGGAGACCAGTGTGGTGGTGTCTTTGGTGGTGGGCATTTGCTAATCCCATAGGATTTTCTTCAAGGAATATGTTTGGACTTTTTGCGCTGCAGTACTATTTTCACCCTTTGTACTACGCCTGTTGCCGAACCTGCCTTCACCTGACCACTCGACTGCCTGCTCCTCCTGTACTGCTCTGCCCGCATGTTGTTGACCCGGCCTGTACCATTACTCTTCAGTCTCGCACGAACCTCTGGACGACATCTCACCACCTTCTGTGTCCGATCCAGCCCTCGTGCCCCCCCTGCACTCTAGCACTCCCTATCTGCTTTACCATTCTTCTGTCTGACCCCTGTGTACCTCAATCTGCCTGCCTGTTAACGACCCTGCCTGTACCCGACCACCTGACTGCCTGCTCCTCTTGTACAGTTCAGCCCGCATGCTATTGACCCGGCCTGCATCACTACTCTTCAGTCTTGCACGGACTTCTGGACGACCTATTACCATCACCTGTGTCCAATCCAGCCCTTGTGCTCCCCTGTGCTCCAGCGCTCCCTGTCTGCTCTATCAGGGGTTCTGGAACCAGGGCCATAAGAGAGGTTGCCAACTGCGTAAGTCAGACTCTACCATCAGGTACGTGACAGTTCCTCTGCGTGCCAAGGCGACCAACGGTCACGCGGAGTATCTGCTGTTGGACGTTATGGCATGTCCGCTTTTCCCTATTATCCTAGGACTGCCATGGCTGGGCGCTCATTGCCCCATATCAACTGGTCTACTGGGGAAGTTCAGTTTTCCTCTCTCTACTGTCAGCACCATTGTCAGCAGCTAGGGTCGGAAGTTTCTCCTACTATGCTATGCTTAGCTGTCCCCTACGTCTACCACAAATTCCTTGATGTGTTTAGTAAGAAAGGGGCAGACGAACTTCCACCTCACAGGCCCTATGACTGCCCAATAGAGCTGTTGCTGTTAGGAAAACGGCTTTGAAAACTATCTGTGAACGCTCCCGCACGTTCGCGCGTGCTCCCGCGCGATCACGTGCGCGTGCCTGCGCCGGAAACTACGCTAAACGGCTCCATTTAAGCTCTGCAAGCCCTGCAACTAGTGCTGCCTGATCTTCAGCTTTCCTGAGACCCGTGCCTTGCTCTGAGAGACTACTTTCTGTTCGCGTGACCCCGGCTCCCCTTGGACTTTGTTTGAACTCTGCCTGCCCCGACCCCCGGCCTGTCTATGACTATTCTATTGCCTGATCAATCTGTACCTCGCTGCCCGCACGTTGCCGACCCTGCCTGTACCTGACCATCCGCCTGCCTGCTCCTTTTGTACTTCCTAGCCTGCCAGTTGGCGACCCGGACTGTATGACCACTCTTCTGTTTTGCACCCCCCAGCGGACCTAGACGCACCATCAAGTGTTCCTGTCCAACCCTCGTGCCCCCCTGTGCTCCTGAACTCCCTGTTTGCTCTATTAGGGATTCTCGAACCAGGGCCGCAAAAGAGAGGTAACCCCTGCAGAAGTCAGACTCGTCCACCAGGTACGTGACACCCTCTCGGAGGTAGAGCTGAAAGCCCTCAAGGCTTATTTAGATGAGAATCTTGAAAAGGGATTCATTCGGCCCTCCACTTCTCCGGTAGGTGCAGGGATTTTCTTTGTAGAAAGGAAAGACCATTCCCTCCGACCCTGCATTGACTACAGGGACCTCAACAAGGTCACAGTTAAAAATCGCTACCCTCTACCTCTGGTCCCAGAATTGTTCCAAAGGCTCTGGCCTGCTACAGTATTCAGCAAGTTGGATTTTCGTGGGGCTTACAATCTCCTTCGCATCCGGAGGGTGACGAGTGGAAAACGGCCTTCTGAACACGGTTCGGCCACTTTGAATACCTCGTAATGCCCTTTGGGCTTTGTAATGCTCCAGCCACATTTCAACATCTGGTGAACGACATTTTCTGTGATTATCTGGACCAATTTGTCATCCTCTACTTGGACGATATCCTCATTTTTACGCACTGGATGAGCACCGCAGGCACGTCAAGTGTGTGTAACAGCGCCTCAGACAACATGGGCTTTACGCCAAGGCTGAAAAGTGTGCATTCGAGTGCTCCAGCATTCCATTCCTGGGCCTTATTATTTCAGTTACAGGAATCACTATGGATCCACAAAAAGTGTCTACCATCCTGCACTGGCCAGCTCCCGTAGACAGGAAAGGGGTCCAATGATTTGTAGGCTTCCCCAACTTTTATAGGAAGTTCGTCAAGGAGTTCTCCGCGGTGATTGCACCAAATACCCAGCTCACCAAGCAGAACACCCGCTTCCACTGGACTTTTGAAGCCCAAAAAGCCTTCCTAAAACTTAAGCAGCTGTTCACATCGGCCCCTGTCTTAAAGCACCTGGATTCTGCCTTACTCTACATCCTGGAGGTGAAGGCCTCAGAGACTGCAGTGGGAGCAGTCCTCTCCCAGAGGCAAGGCCCAAAGGCTTCTCTCCACCCTGTCACCTTCTTTTCCCGCAAGCTCTCTGCCCCTGAGAAAAATTATGATGTGGGTGACCGGGAACTCCTAGCCATCAAGTCCGCCTTGGAGGAGTGGCGGTATCTACTGGAGGGAGTTGCACACCCTGTTATGGTCTTAACCGACCACAAAAATCTAGAATACCTACACACGGCCAAAAAGCTTAGACCCTGTCAGGCATGTTGGGCTTTGTTCTTCTACTGCTTTCAACTACACATCATCTACAGGCCCGGGTCGAAGAGCACAAAGCCTGATGCTTTATCTAAGATGTTCAGCGAACCAGTAGAGTCCACACCATCAGACACCATTCTTTCACCCCAGCACTTCCTGCTGACCCAAGAGGACTTACTGTCACAGATAAGACGGTCCCTGGCCAAAGCCACTACGTCTCCAGACCCTAGGCTGACAATGAAGGATGGGCTGTGGTGGTACCATGATAAAGTATTCGTCCCAAAGGAATTACGCCTCTCAGTGCTGGAGCTTAGCCATGACCACTGTAAGGCAATATAGCTTAAGACTTCATTTTGTGTCTAAATGACGATTATATGAAATGTATTTGTGCTGAAGGCAGCACTTTTGAGCTGTTGTTTTTAACTTGCATAAGACTTATGACAGTATCAATCGTAGTGCGCGACCAGTCGTTTATTTGAAACGTGGATATGTGTCCATTTTTGACCAAAGCGGGATTGCTTCGTAAAACGACAACTGGTCTGTTCTACACAACTGGTCTGTACTACACAACTGGTCTATTGTTTATATCGGTCGGTATTTGTACTCAGTTATCCCGTTTTCAGAATACGTTCAATTTTTGTTGTCGAGTTTTCACGACGGAAGTCGTGTTTATGTAAAGTATATTAGCAGTAAATCTGTGTTTTACTTCAGAATTCGATATAACGGAATGTCACCAGTACCGATTCGAGGTCGTGACTCTCCGCATTAAGGAAACCCTGCTTATGAAATAGTACCATGGTGGTGTCGGGTAGGAAGTAACAGTCGGATCCCAGACCTCTGCATCACCGAAACCGGTCCCTGGCAGAATAGACACTGTCATTCAGGAGAACCCAGTCGTCCTTCACGACCCCACTTTCTTACCACAGACTACCACACCTGAGATGACCAAGCGACTTGTAGAATCTATTTCGTAGTCCGAAACACGAG
>BLSH010483688.1:162107-177808 GCA_018402905.1 Glandirana rugosa | reverse complement strand
AAACACCTAAGAAGCAAGCGTTCAAGACTCCGGAAAAGATGACCTCACTTATTTCACCACAGACTTCTGGGAAGGCGTTTTGCCTTCTGTTTCTGATCACTCTGATTGTGTTTTTGCCCACATGGATCATCACTAACTGTATATATCACCCTGAGGACTTGGGTGCCATAAAAGGCATATGTGGAGCACAATATATATATGACACACATAACAGGTCAAAAAGAGAATCATTGGGAGATAATGAGATAGGGGAAGGGTCAACCACGTTCCATGGTAAAATGTTACTGATGAAGTTCAAATATGCATGTTTCAAGCTTATTATGTGCTTAATTACTAGAGCCACTAGAACCCCTGACCCTGCTGCTGCTAATAAAGCTTATCTTAGTATGTATTATGGTCACAAAAAGGTTTATGTAACTGTGGAAGGTAGTGAGCCACCTAATGGCTCAAAGAGGGGATTGTAAGGCAATATAGCTTAAGACTTCATTTTGTGTCTAAATGACGATTATATGAAATGTATTTGTGCTGAAGGCAGCACTTTTGAGCTGTTGTTTTTAACTTGCATAAGACTTTTGCCCTATTGACTCATGTTTATGGCTGGCTATATTTGTTATCTGGTCAACACATCATGTCTGGTCAACACATCTTGTCTGGTCAACAGCAAAATGCTTCGTTAGGGCGAAACCAGTTTTTACCTGTGTATAGGTGCAAAGTTTATTTGCTGACCAGCGCGTGATGCTAACTATGACAGTATTTTTGTAACACGTACACACTTTTGTAAGCCCCCACCTTTGTTCCCTAGACTGTATAAAAACCCTTGCTTGTCAAATAAACCTCGGACACCTGAGAATACATTTACCCACTGTTTCACTTTGTATTATTGGGTGTCTCACAGATCTGTGGATCTCTGGAGTGAACCTGCATTACCTGAATATTTGGGTGGTCGTACAAGAGATTTTTCCTTTCAACCACAAGCTGGCGGGACATTTTGGGGGTCGCAAGAATTCGGAGCTGCTGTCACGCTCCTTTTGGTGGCCATCTGCCGACAAGGACTGCAGGGAATATGTCGGCACTTGTCCCGTCTGTGCCCATATCAAAACCAGCCGGGCTAAAGCTTGGGGTCTGTTAAAACCGCTGCCCATTCCAGAGCGCCCATGGTCCCATATTTCGATGGACTTTATAGTAGAGCTACCTCCATCTGAAAGATTCAATTCCATCTTTGTAGTGGTTGACCACCTTACCAAAATGGCGCACTTTATTCCCATGAAAGGTACTCCTACTGCAGCTGAAACTGCAGAGACTTTTATTAAGGAAGTAGTTCGACTTCATGGAATCCCCGTCAACATAGTCTCAGATCACGGGGTGCAGTTCACATCCCGGGTCTGGAAAGCCTTATGTACCTCTTTGGGAATCGAATTAGCATTCTCATCAGCCTATCATCCCCAAACGAATGGTCAGACAGAAAGGACTAATCAGACCTTAGAACAGTACCTCCGCTGTTACTCCTCCTTTGCCCAGGACGACTGGGTCTCGCTGCTGCCAATAGCCGAGTTCGCCTACAACAACACCGTACACTCAGCTACCAAGCAATCTCCATTTTGGGAGAATCTCGGCTACCACCCCACGTTTATACCCAACTTAATCCCAGAAAGTACGGTGCCAGCGGTACAGAAAACAGAATTCCTTGAAAGGAACAATAAACTATTACAGGAGTCACTGTCCTGGGCACATGAACACTATAAGAGGACTTTTGACAAAAGGAGATGTGGGGAACTGGTCTTACAACCCGGTGACCGAGTCTGGTTAGCAACCAAGAACCTGAGACTGTCTTGCTCGTCGCAGAAACTGGGCCCCAGATTCTTCGGTCCTTTCCCTGTGAAGAGGAAGATTAACAGGGTGGCATATGAGTTGGATCTGCCACCATCCCTACGGGTCCATCCCGTGTTCCATTGCACCCTACTGAAACCCGTGACCCAGGACCCTTTCCCTTTCCACCTGAGCCGATCCTTGTGGATAGTGAAGAAGAGTTCGAGGTGGAGGCCATCCTCGATTGCAGGAAGAAGCGGAGCATCAACCAGTTCCTGATCAAATGGAAGGGGTATGGATCGGAGAAGAGCTCATGGGAGCCCAAAGACCATATCCATGCTAAAGAGCTTGTTAAATGGTTCTGGAGGAGACACCCAGACATAAGGGCCTGTTTGGGCATCCGGAGGCTGCCCCTTGGGGGGGGCAATTTTAGGAAAGGATCCATGTCTTCAGCTGATCTGGGCGCTTGTGTGCTCGCCTGTGCGTGTTTGCACACCCCTGTGTGCGCGCATGTGCTGGAAACGGTGCCAAACTACTATATTTAAATCCTCCATGCCCATTCTACAGCATTACCAGTGCCTTTCAGTGACCTGTTCAGAGTTTTTCGTTTACCTGTGACCCGGCTTGAACCCGTATCTGCTTGAACTCTGCCTGCCCCGACCCCCGGCTTGCCTATGACCACTCTTCTGTCTGACCCCTGTGTACCTCGACCTGCCTGCCTGTTAACGACCCTGCCTGCACCCGACCATCCGATTGCCTGCTCCTCCTGTATTGCTTTCCCCGCATGTTACTGACCCGGCCTGCATCACTACTCTTCAGTCTTGCACGGACTTCTGGAAGACATTGTACCATCATCTGTGTCCAATCCAGCCCTCGTGCTCCCCTGTGCTCCAGCGCTCCCTGTCTGCTCTACCAGGGGTTCTGGAACCAGGGCCGTAAGAGAGGTTGCCTACTGCATAAGTCAGACTCTACCATCAGGTACGTGACACTGGCTTTCTCCCTATTATGGGTTTAACGTTTCTGATTTGCGGGGTGGCCGTGGTTTGTTGTCTGCCTTGGTATTTTTTGCTGTGATCGAAGCTGTATGTTGGGATATGACGCGATGGGCACTGTTCCATTATCCAAGATGGCGTCCGCATACATCACAGACTGTTCAACATCACTTCCAGTGTATGTATGTCACATGGCGTCTACCCGGAAGTTGCCGACAAACACGGGACCATACTCAACAATCACACTGATCAGCTGTTTCTTGAATCACTCCAGGCAGCTTTGAACTTCAGGTGCACCTCCAATTGATAATTAGCATGTATGTTAGGGCTATAAAACTCCTCCCCACGGCGTCCATTACGATCCAACACTCCCGGTTGTTTGGACGCTCATGGTAAAGGCATGAATACCATGGCAGGATACATTACTGTAAGTACTACCCTGCTCATATTGGAATGCATACCAAATGTTTGGGAGACTCTGCTCAACCTCAGCTATCCCTATGGACGCTAATATTTTCTCTTTTGCTTGCTCTCTCTCACAGCAACACACTCTACTCTATTAAGGAGGAGACAACTCTGTGACTACTTCACCCTGCCTCCCATGCCTCTTACCTTTCCCCCTTCCCCCATTGGGAACAGATGCCCAATTCCCACATCTATTAACTTTTTAATTCCCATATGTACTCCCTAGCTGATTACACTCCAGCAAACTACTTTCTATACAGGGAATCATATGACTGGATTTTGCTGTGGGGGTCTGCCCACTCCATATTTTATCAGTACTGACTTTATGGATATTGAGGTGTCTGTGGAAGCGATGGATACTGACTGACATGCGATTGAAAGGATAGAGACACACTAAGTCTCTCCTTTACCCTATCCCTCTTCTCTCTCTACTCCTCCATCGAGAGATTGTGGCTGGGAGTACACACAGCATTGCAGACGCTATGTAAGTAGCCAAAAGTCATGATTTCATGCGATGTCTTATCCTCTGCCTTATGCTCAGTATCATTGGTTTGTGACTTCCGCACTATACCTCCACCTCATGGTGGTTATGCACATTATTATATGTAACACATTCTAGGGTATTTCATGCTTTCTTCTTGTTGTAAAAATAGAAAACAATTGATTTAGGCTCTGTATACCATGTAATGTATTTCGCATTTTTTGTGCGTTTCCATGCATCTTCCAATTAAATATTTATGTATAATTTATACACTGTTTAACCACTTACCAACCGGCAGGTTTTCCAGCTTTAGGACCAGAGCACTCTTTGCGATTCGGCACTGTGTTGCTTTAACTGACAATTGCGCGGTCGTGCGACGTTGCACCCAAACAAAATTTGCGTCCTTTTTTTCCCACAAATAGAGCTTTCTTTTGGTGGTATTTGATCGCCGCTGCGTCATTTCTGATCGCCGCTATAAACAAAAGAAGAGCGACCATTTTGCAAAAAAAAAAAAAAATGTCTTACTTTTTGCTAAAATTCAAATCCAAAAAAATATATATAAAAAAAACATTTTTTTTCACCGGTTTTGGCCGATTTATATTCTTCCTCATATTTGTGATAAAAAAAATCACAATTGGCGTTGATTGGTTTGCGCAAAAGTGGCCGCGTTTACGGATGATGAGAATTAATTTCTGGGGTTTTTCTTTTATTTTTTACTAGTAATGGTGGTGATCTGCGATTTTTAGCGGTACTGCGATTATTGCAGTGGACATGTCAGACATTTTTGACACTTTTTTGGGACCAATGACATTTATTCAGTGATCAGAAATTTAAATGTCCACTGATTACTGTATAAATGTCATTGGCAGTGAAGGGGTTAACCTGGGGGGGGGGAGAGCTAGGGGTTTACTGTGTTCCCTGGGTGTGTTCTTAATTTGGGGGGGGTTGGGCTAACATGGGCTTGAGAGATCTAACTGATCCCAGTGACAGGGATCAGTAGATCTCCCGTGCCTGCACTAACAGAATGGGGAACCGCCGTGTTTACATCGGCGGTTCCCCGTTCTTTCCCAATGTCCGCCGGCGAGCCGCGGGCACACTCCTCAGCGGCTGTTCGCAGATCGCCGTCTTTTTACGGCGATTCGCGCTTAGCATCCTGACTGCCGCCGTGAAAACACGGCACGCGGTCGGGAACTGGTTAATAGTGATGTTTGTATACATTTTGTAGATTGCAAAAGTACACACGCTATATGTTCCCTGAAGAAGGAAAAGATGATTGAGAAAGATTTCCGAAACATGTTGGGACCTTTCAGCAATATTATTTGCTAGCGTGAATATACTCATTGTTTACTCACCTGGTTTTGTGTATTTGTGGCATAATCTGTAACTGCTTTGTTTTTTTTAATCTGTGTGTCATTTTAACATTTTTAACTTTACAAATAAAATGTATACAAGTGGTATTTCACTTTGCACATGCTGAATTATTACTGTTGACTCATACCCAAATACCCTAGGGGTAAAAATAGTCCTATTAGTACAAATATATTTATAGGGACATGGTAGTTGCGAGTCCCTACCTTTGATGACTGACCCATTAGGTCTTTATATGGAGTTACTAACCAGATCCTCACTCTGTCAATCTGTACCAGTAATGTATCACGACTTCTTGGATGTATTCAGCAAAAAGGGGGCAGGGACTCTTCCACCCCACCCGTCCTATGACTGCCCAATTGAACTTCTCCCCGGGGCCAAAGTCCCTTTTGGAAGAATTTTTCCTCTTTCAGAATTGGAACTTGCCGCTTTATAAGACTATATTGATAACAATCTAAAGAAGGGTTTCATCCGCTCAGCCACCTCCCAAGCAAGAGCAGGTGTCTTCTTTGTAGAAAAGGATCATTCTCTTCGGCCTTGTATCGTGAACTCAACAAGGTCACTGTCAAAAACCGTTACCCTCTTCCCTTGGTACCCGAACTGTTCCAGAGGCTGGGAGCCACAACCATATTCACAAAGTTGGACCTCCGATGGGTTTACAGTCTGGTTCGAATCCAGTTTAACTGGTCCCCCGAGTCTCAGAGTGCTTTCAAGACCCTTAAAAAGCTGTTCACATCTGCATCAGTTCTAAGGCATCCTGACACAGCCTTACCAGATGTTTTGGAAGGACTGTAGATGCATCAGAAACAGCAGTTGGGGCAGTGCTGTCCTAGAGACAGGGATCCAAGGCTTTGTTACACCCAGTCACATTCTTTTTCTGCAAATTATTAACTGCAGAAAGAAACTGTGATGTTGGGGACCGCAAACTTCTAGCTTCTGGCTGAAAACCCCCTGATAAACGAATGCCCTCCTGAAGGCTGTACTGGAGGAGTGCATTCGTCTATCACATTGCATTTGTCTATTTTCTCCTATTCCTCTAAGAATTGCTGTCATTTACCGGCCCCCTGGACCGGTATCAACTTTCCTTGATGGCTTCTCTGCCTGGCTACCCTACTTTCTCTCTTCTGAAATCCCCACAATCATTGCGACTTCAACATCGCTATTAGTAATAGTTATGTTTGGATATGGCGCTGTCTGAGCTTTGGGTATACAGGAAAAATATATGTGTATTAATGCAAATATGCTAGTATGATGTGCTAGTTTCACAGTTTTCAATGTTTGAGCCGTGCTTGTCTATAAAGTGCAAGCGTGCTTCAGTGGTAGTTTATATGTTGTACTTGTAGTGCTTCAGATTGGCATAACTTATTTACAAAGCAACCCTTAATATTGATACATGTAAATAGATAAACCACAAATAGTAAAAGATTAAAACATTTCAGAGATTAAATTAAAAAACATATATAAAATATATATATATAAAAAAATGTGCAAAATCCAAATAATGTGCTGTTGTGCATGTATTAGTTTCCTCGGAAAAAACAAAAATAGATATGTCCATAAACCATATAAAAACCGTTTAAAAATCCTTTTGTTATGTGATATAAATGGTTAATCAGCTTTTTTCAATCCTTATTCAGATCCTTGGCAGGTGTCAGTTTATAACCAGTTCTATGTGCAGTTAAAGTGCAAGGTGCTCAGAAGTGACAGTCCATTAGTTTTCCATATTCAGAACCCTTGATGTGGAAAAATTAGATGTGATTCACGCGTGCTCCCCCAATGTTCCCCTCCTTACCAGAGGGCACTACCCCTGCAGGGGTTAAGCGCCTATCTTTGTCTTTGATCCTCGGTTGTTCCTGGTAGTGACAGCTCCATCCATGTGTATCAAGGAGAAAAACAAAGAGGGGATTCCATAGTGTAGTAGTCAAAAACGAAATTTTATTCAAAAGAATAGGGACAAGTCCAAATTTCAAATTGTAAAAAATATTTAAAAACTTTTAAAACCAGAAATCAGAACCTCATGCCAAGTGTGTAATATAGGTTCATGATAGGTGTATAAAGTAAGGGAATTAGGTCCTATCTGTTCATCTGCCTGGTGTCGGCGTGTACTCGCTCATTGGGAGGAAGACCCTTCGGCTTCCTGCAGTGTGTGCCTAGCTGAGCTCCGGAGTTTCTTATATCTGTGAAACCGTGGGCGGGCTACTGTGTTTGATTGGTTGCATTATTCATACAGGCTAAGACATTGTTCCCGCACGAAACAACGCCGTCTGTAATGGAGAGAGGATGAGCTTTTTTGGGATATATCTAATAGTGTCCAATTTTTTTAAAAACTTGAATATGATAATGTAGAAAATTGCTGTTATTTAATAAATTACTGTTTTTTAATTTTGACCTTTTTTATGACAGGCAGAGAAAAATGTGTTAATGTACTTGGGGCTTGCCGCAGTGTGTAAACATCTGGAGGGTACACCTAGTGTGTGAAAAAAGGGGAGGTGCAGAGTGTTTACATAAGGCTATGACCATAAGTGAGTCTAGTCTCGCAGTTTATAGAAAAAAGTGAGAAAAATGTAAGAAAAAATGAGGAAGCATAGTAAACCGGAAATATGAAAATGTTCCTCATCCCATTCATGGGGATTACTCCTAGATGATATGATTTAAACTCTTAGATACAATAGAGTATAACATGAGGCAACATGCTCTTATGGAAAGAATAAATAAATATACCGATTTAAAAATATATCTCTATACGTCTGTTAAAATCTTTACGCAATATCCATGAAATATACCATACAAAGTTCTAAAAAACAATACAGAGTTCCAAAAGGAATGTTCTAAAAGGATGTTTTAGCTGACTTCCATGGCACCAGCCTTTCTCTTTTTTGTATGGACTACATGGAAGTTTACAGAGACTTCATAGGCTGAGTGCTGTGTTCATGAGGCTCACCAGACATTGCACAGGAGGTGGCAGCTTGGATGCATCTTTTCCCTGCTGCATGCCAGTAGTTTTCACCTCCAAGCACTAATTTCATCAATACCATATAGTCAGTACCTCAGAATCTGGAGAAACTGTTCAGACAATGCTATGTTTAAAAAAGAAGCTGACCTACTGAAAGAAGGACTTCTTGCACAAGGTTATTCTCACACTTGCCTCAAGAAGGCCTTTAAACGAGCCTGTGGGAGGGAGGACAAGACATGATCTGCTATATAACCATCAATTTTCTAATCAACACCAAATGAACAGGAAAATTGTCAAATATTGGCATGTTTTAAAAATGGACACCATAGGAGGCTCTTTTGCTTTTGAAACTGCTGCATTTACCTTCAAACGTGCTAAATCCCTTAAAGATACTCTGGAGCAGGAGGGGCCAGGGACCCCTGCAAACGTCCAGGAACTTTTAAATGTGGGGGATGCAATAACTGTCAGTTCATGAATACATCATACCCAAATAACTTTACTGAATGGGGAAAGGTACAGACCCAAACATTATGCCAACTGCAAGACAATGGGAGTGGTATATCTTCTCCTATGTGACTGCTCTTGTTTTTATGTTGGCAAGACCAAAATGTAATTCTGGCAACGTGCCTACAGGCACATTGCCTCCATGAGGACTTGCAACCCGGATCTGCCATTAGGCAGACATATGACTGCTATACACGTTGGCATATTTCCCAAAATATCTTTCCTGATCCTGGATCGGATTCATCCAGGTCTATGGGGGGGAATGAAAGGAATAAGACTCTTACAAAATGTGCAGAGGTGGATATTCCTCCTGAACGCAAAATTTCCCCCAGGCCTGAATGACTCCTTGTCTTTTAACCATTTCTAGAGGGCTTCAAATCAGGTGGGCCAGAGTTATAATAGGCTGTATGCCTCTACATTTGGGTTATTTATCCTTTTTGTTCTCCATTTCTATATATAAGAGTGTTTCATAAGTGTTCTATTTGGCTTCTGTAATTCTTCTATTTGCCTTTTTTGCATACTTCTGTTCTATGGATCTATAGATTTCCTCCAAAATCATTTACTGTCTATCACTTAAATGTATGTTGTTTTGTTTGCTGGTGTTTTGCACTTTAATACAATACTTGCTAATTGACCAATTAATTGCATAGAAAAAATACCATATGTGTATTTTTGTTGTTTCCTGTATTTGTCATAATGCCTCTTTTGAATGCTTTTGCTGCTTGCTGTTCCTTCCTTGTCCTCTGGTTGAAGTTTCCGGTCTGGTCCTGTTCACTTCTGTTCACATGGCGCGCAAAGGCTGGCACTGGCATCTTTCTGCTGGCCTTTGCTATTGGTTGCCTGGTCCAGGCTTCACTCCCACTTTCCTTGGCAACATTATGAACCATCGGGCGGCTGGTCCGGGCCACCGTCACCACATTGACAGGCGCAGGCAAAAAAAAGAGGGTTGGGTTGGTGCCACGCTGATGGTATGAGAAGATATTGTTGTATGGTGGGTAGAACTGCTGCCCCTACTATTGCCCCCAAAGAGGGGAACAAGAGTATAGAGTGATATGAACAGGAGTAGGTATGGCGCTGTTCTAATATACACTAGTAATACAACATGGTGCTTACAATACTCAGCCTAAATCAGTATAAAACAATTCTTAAAACCAAGGTGCAGAAAAAAAAGGGTCCTTCTAAAATGGTGCTTACAATGCTCAGCTTAAAACCAAACTGCAGAAAAAATCTTTTGTGCATTCAATGATGGTGATAAAGGTGACTTGTGCTCCTACTTAAATATACATGGTCATGAGATAATCAACATAAATCCTGTGTATCCAAAGTTATGCAGATAAAAAAGTTCATAAAGTGTAATGTTCAATATTGGTGATAAGGTGACTTGTGCTCTTCCTTGATTGTTCCCTCTGGTGGTGCAGGGCAATCCTTGGAAAACGCTTGGTGCTCCTAGTGCTTGGGTGATAATAAAGGGTAGATGTATGTTTACCAGATAGTTTCACCCCTCTGCGGGGTACAGCGCATTCACAGTCTTACGCAACTGTGCAGCGGGTCCAGCCTGAACCTTGTAGTCTGTCTTGGTGGTGTCCTTTCCCGCGGTCACATGCATGTGTGAAAAATAAAGAGGTTTCCCATGGAGTAGTACCATTTAAAATTACATTTTATTTAAATGGTAACAATTTCCAAAGCAATAAAAGTATAATAAAACACGCTTGAAGTGGAAATGACGTACATAAGCAACGCTCTACCGGTTTTCGTTGTACTGACATCATCTGGATCGTTGATGTCAGATGATGTCAGTACGACGAAGGGAGCAATCAAGGAAGTTTGGTTTTAAGCTGAGCATTGTAAGCACCATTTTAAAAGGACCTTTTTTTTTTTTTGCATTGACAGGCGTGGCCTTCCATTCTGCGTGTGGGCGTTTGTAGTGCCCTGCCCTCCATGGTGTCCACGATCGCTGGCTGCCATTTCCATGTGGCTGTGCTTGTTTTCTCTCTCCACCTGGAGGGGAGAAGGGGCGGTGCCGTGTGCCAGCGGCTCGGGGGGGCACCAATCAACACCCAGCCTTTTCCCAATGCCCACCCTGTCAATTATGCCACTCCTTCCTTTCCAGCTGATATATAACAATGATGATCTGGGTTCCATGGCGTGCTGCCTCTCAGAGTATCCAGACCCATGTGGTACACAGTCCAAGAACAGGTATAGTTTATCTGCTGCTGCACCTTGGAAATATTGATATTAGATTGTGCTCTCAATGCTTTAATACTGGCATACCCTAATAGTGATCAAATCCTTTTATAGACAGGCCACTTCAATTCTGGTCAGTCTGTCAGAGATTTCCATCTGAATCTCTGCGGCTGGACAGACCATCTAGGGAGGCCTTTTATTTATTGAATGCCTTTGCAGCCACCAGCTATTGTCTGGTTATTT
Source organism: Glandirana rugosa (assembly GCA_018402905.1). NCBI lineage: Eukaryota > Metazoa > Chordata > Amphibia > Anura > Ranidae > Glandirana > Glandirana rugosa. The sequence goes on along the minus strand of BLSH010483688.1, from coordinate 166,812 downwards.
TACCCCATTACTTACTTGCATGTGTGTACTTTGGGCTCTTTTTCAGTTACTTCAGTATGCTGTTATCCAGCTGGGGTATCTCTCAAACAATTTAAAATCTGGCCACCACTTCCCTCTCTGTTTAGAGGGTGAGGTGGGAATTATAATAGTCAATTTTGAGAGTTTCCCCAAGTACTATACTGCGGATATTTATTAGTATGTTTTCAGATTGGCTGTACCGTTTGGCGTCTGGTGAAGCATTTCCCTCTGGGTTGGGTGTGGTGACCTTTGTGATCGATATGAGTTGGGCCTTTCCATTTCTTCACCCTTGGACTTTTGTGTTGAACATCTGGCGGCAAAAATTCTTTGTTTTTAATCTGATACGGATGTCCAGGATACCATATTTATGGTCAGTGTTCAGCTACACATGATAGCTCAAGATATATAAATGCTTTGTATGTAATAGTATCTAATTATTTTCCATTTTCTCAATTTAGATATCATTGTTGTATTTACCCACACTCACCCCTGATGAAGAGAAAACAACAGTAGTTCTTGAAATGCCTTGGGTTCCACTCTGTACTTGTGTATCTCACTAACAGTGGTTTTGTGTATATATGTGTATGCTTTCCAATGCAACTGAATCCATTTTTACTGTAATGATCCCCTGATGAAGTCACGTGATGTGACGATACACATCGGGATTGGACCACTAGCATACCGGAAGTGATGCAGTAGGACAAGCTCGCAACTCGTGGAGTTTTGCACTGTTTTTCATTTTTACATGTGAGTGTATACCATTGAGATCTTAATAAATAGCGTCTTTATTATAAACTATATCAACGTTATATATGAGTGTGTAGGATAGATCCATCTTCCAACAGAGATTGATATCCAGATGACCACTATTCACCACTAGACTTTGCTGGAGACTGGGAGGAACAGCTAGGAGTGACTAGGAAAAGTTGCTTGTGGGTTTGTGTACCCACACATGCTGTTACCCCACAGCACTAAGGTGAGAGGCCACCCTGCACATAGGTGTTTGCACTGTGGAAGAAGTGACACCTCCTTTGTTTTTACCCACACGGATTAGCATAAGAAGATTTTTTTCTCATATTCCTGTGTTGTTTATGTTGGGACTGCACCAGAGTTTCTCAAAATGGAGTTTTATTAATTAAACACACAGTTTGTTTACCCACACAGATTAGTATAAGAAGATTTTTTCTCATTTACCTGTGTTGTTTATGTTGGGACTGCACCAGAGTTTCTCAAAATGGAGTTTTATTAATTAAGCACACAGGCTTTTTTTGTTACAATTTACAGGGCTTTTTCTTATTAGAAGCTTATCAGCACTCTGTGATTGTGTGTGGATACTTTGTTATAATTTTTGCCATTTACCTAGTGTTTAGCACTTGTATTACCGCACCTGTATACCATCTCATATCACAGCACAACACTACCACACACTATATTCATCCATTTGTACTGTTTCAGCTGTTTAATCTTGCCTTTTAAGCAATTTTTCTATAATAAAATTCATTGATTTTATACAAATACTATTTCACTAATCTGGAGATCATGTCCTTAAAAGTCCCAGTAGAGTCCCAGTAGAGGGTTCCTTTTGTAGCTTGCAGCAAATGTAATAAGCCCAACTGACCTGCAGGCATGAGACCCCAATACAAGGGGAGCAGAGCCAGAACCTCTATCAGGGAAAAAGTACCAACAAAATTCGGATCAACTCATCAACTACACCTACAATTGCATTGTTTAGAAAGTTATGGGTAACATTACACTTTTGAAAATGAAGCTGGTGACAACACCCAGGCATAAGTAAAAATTATTTAAATAAATAAGTATTTGCTTGAATAACATAACCACTTATCAAAAAAGTTATATTCTTTTGCCCAATGATTTGGCAATGTTGTAATTTCTGATGATACAAAAAAAAAAAAAAACACATTTGGTAAAGTCTTAAACAAAGCCTCCACTTAAGTCGGGTGTATCTGTACATTCTTATGATTCCTGGAATTGATTTTATCCCTGTTTACAACTTATCTCACCGAACTGGCACTCAGTCCCACCTTCTTTTGCATCATATTGATGCAATAGAAAAACAAGATGAAAACAATTAGGCTTTTTTATGGCGATAATAGTACTTCAGCTGGTGAGAGGAGGAAAGATGCATAGCTCCCTATTGCCTGAATTAAACTGCCACTCCCTTATCACTGTGGTTATAACTAAATTTTTATAATGATGTCATTATTTCGCCCAGATACAGCTGTTCAGTGACCTAGAAGTGAACTTCATTGTTTTATACATTTCCCCTGAATTGTCCAGTAAAGAATAATTTATATCAGAGATCCCAACTTCTTTTTCCTGTAGGTGACGGGCATGCCTTCAACATTCAGGTTGGCAAGGGACAGGCAATTCTGTTACACAGGGAATCTTGTCATTTTTTTACTCTTGGAATCCTCTTGTTGCTTTGGGTATTCTTTGACATTCATTCTTCCCTGTTTTTCCGCTTAGAGATGTCTTTTCACCAAATTCCTATGCATTTATTTTTGCCCCATTCACCTACAATGAATCAAGAATAGAAATCCAGCTGTGGAGAAAGTTTATATTCCAGGTTGGAGTCCATCCATTCTTGTACTAGATTATAGTTTATTACCCTGCCATTACCTCCCTAACGGTTTTCTTACCCTGTATCTTTGCTAACTACTAATCTGAATAAACCTCCCCAATCTCTATGTTCAGTACCTTAACATGAAGACTTTGCAGTGGAACCAACATACAAAAAATACAGACCAATTCACCAATTTGGTCATCGCATGACTACTAGAGTTGAGCGAACCCGGACTGTAACGTTCGGGTTCGTACCGAACTTTCGGGTGTCCGTGTCCCGAATCCGAACCCGAACGTTTTAGAAAACATTCGGGTTCTGGTATTTTATCACGCATGTTGAATAGCTGCAGGGCAGCCAATCAACAAGCATTTCACTGGTTTTCCCTAGAAGCCATCACAGCCATGCCTACTAATGGCATGGCTGTGATTGGCCAGTGCATCATGTGACCCAGCCTCTATATGAGGCTGGAGTCACAGTGCTGCATGTCACATGCTACTAGGTTAGTGTAGGGAGAGGATGCTGCCAGCGCTGTGAGGGACAGATTGTGAGGGACAGATTGCAGTGATAATAACTAGGTAGAGATTACTACTACTGCTTTGAGGGACAGATTGTAGATCTATAACATCTCATCCTGCATTACAGAAAGATCTGATTACAGAACGATCTCTCATCCTGCATTACAGAATGATCTGATTACAGAACAATCTCTTATCCTGCATTAAAAAACGATCTGATTACAGAACGATTTGTAATCCTGCATTACAGAACGATCTTAAGGGACAGATTGCAGATCTAACAACATCTCCCATTTTTCTTCCTTTTGCAGCCCTCTAGCACTTTCCAGGACTTTTTTTACAGTCATTTTTGTGCTGAAAAGTTCGGGTCCCAATTGAATTCAATGGGGTTCGGGGTCCGGGGTAAAGTTCGGATGACGTTCGGTACCGAACCCGAACGTTCCGGAAAGATCGGCCAAACGCGCAGAACCCAAACGTCCAGGTGTTCGCTCAACTCTAATGACTACATCTTCTATATCAGCTTCTTCATATCTTACCAGATATCTGTCAACCCCACGGTTGGGAGCAGTCCAGAAGCTCACAATTATCAGAAAAATAGGTCCAGAAGGATGCAATCTGCCTGATAATAAATGTATAATGTACATAGACCTTTAGTAATGTACATTGAACACAGGGTGATCATAGTATATATCCAGCTTATATCAGTTTTGTTGTTCATACATAAAAGACAGGCATACAACAAGCTATAACAATATAGCATTATCTTTTATGATAGTATTAAAGGAAGTAGATGCCTTTACAGGGATGTACAACTAGTTATTGCACAATACAATACACGCCCAGTGAAGGTATGACATTTGCTGTGGGTCTAGTTGTATACATGAGTGTCGTACAGCATTCAGCTCAAAAGCAGGTCTGCTAGTCAGATAAAGAGAACATCTATGCCAGAGAGCTTACATTTAATCATGGCCAGGTAATGTGAACATTTGCTTACAAGGCATCTTAAGTAGTGTTGAGCGAACCCGGACTGTAACGTTCGGGTCCGTACCGAACTTTCGGGTGTCCGGGACCCGGACTCGGACATTTCAAAAAACGTTCGGGTTCGGTCCGGGGTTCTGCTATTTTACTCCACGTGTTAAGCTGCAGGGCAGCCAATCAACAAGTGTTTCACTGGTTTGCCCTTAGAAGCCATCACAGCCATGCCTACTAATGGCATGGCTGTGATTGGCCAGTGCATCATGTGACCCCTAACCGACGGGACGTCGAATTGTGCACCTCATTTTATCGTCTTGGGGCCTGGCTTGGGCTTGCAAAAAACTTTACAGGCTCAGGCCCAGGGCCTGTGGGCTTTCAAGCCATGCCTGGGCTTGCAATGTCAGGCCCAAGCGAGTTGTGATGAATTCTACGGAACATTCGTTTACAAGTGTAATGGACCGGTACTAATTTACATTCGAGAGACCGTATCTACAAGAGAAATAGACTGATCGTCTGGACGAAAACTCGACTTACGACATGCTGTGAGTACATATGTTGATCTGGGTGTCGTTTACAGTATGGAAGTGACCCGCACATAACATAACACGTTATT
>BLSH010483688.1:119855-149326 GCA_018402905.1 Glandirana rugosa | reverse complement strand
CCCCCCCCCCCCCCCCCCCCCCCCCTCAAACTGGCCAGCCACCAAGTCCCACAGCGCAAATCCATCATCAGCTATAAGGCCTGCTGAAACAAAAACTCCAAACCACCAACACATTCATTCGCATCACACTCCCAAACTCAACTGACAGATTCCCAAGCTAGCAATTTTTGTGTAAACAAAGGGGCAGAAATGCTCAGTGATATTGAACTGACACGTCTACAGCCATATTTGGTCAGTGGTGCCAGTCAGCATCCAAGCTCCTTTGTTTACATTCAGATGCTGGCTGGAAATCTCCTGGTCGGCAGATGAATGGAGCTGGGTATTTGTCACTGGTTGCTAGGATGCTGGTGGCCACTGGCTTCCCAGCAACCAGGAGCCTTGAATGGGAAGCTGTCACATTTATTAGCCCACTTGCTGAACAGCCAAAGTTTGGACCAAATCCTACATCGAACTGGACCCAAACCTTACCCCTACAAGTCATATAATGTGGTCTATCCCATATTTTATGTTCTAGCTAGAGGTCTCCCTTCATCACCCTCATGTGTTATTTACAGTATCTCACAAAAGTGAGTACACCCCTCGCATTTTTGTAAATATTTTATTATGGTTTCATGTAACAACACCGAAGAAATTACACTTTGCTACAATGTTATGTATTGAGTGTACAGCTTGTATAACTGTAAATTTGCTGTCCCCTCAAAATAACTCAACATGCAGTCATTAATGTCTAAACTGCTGGCAACAAAAGTAAGTACACCCCTAAGTGAAAATGTCCAAATTGGGCCCAATTAGCCATTTCCCCTCCCCGGTGTCATGTGACTCATTAGGGTTACATAGTTTCAGGTGTAAATGGAGAGCAGGTGTGTTAAATTTGGTGTTATCGCTCTGACTCTCTCATACTGGTCATTGGAAGTTCAACATGGCACCTCACGGGAAAGAACTCTCTGAAGATCTGAAAAAAAGAATTGCTCTACATAAAGATGGTTTAGGCTATAAGAAGATTGCCAAGACCCTGAAACTGAGCTGCAGCATGGTGGCCAAGACCATACAGCGGTTTAACAGGACAGGTTCCACTTAGAACAGGCCGCACCATGGTCGACGTGCTCAGTGTCATATCCAGAGGTTGTCTTTGGGAAATAGACGTATGAGTGCTTCCCAGTGGTGCCTCGTCCATTAAGGGCGCATGGGTGCCGCCCCCTCTCTCCTCGCCACCCCCTCTATGCCATGGATAGATTCCTGCATAGCATGAATCTATCCATGACCGTCCGCGACCACCCCCTTATTCATACGGCCGGCCCCTTTGAGGCACCGGCTGCATGAAATACCGCGTCGGGGTGTTACTTTGAAGCATCTAATTTGAGCCAAAGGCTCTAATAGGCTTCAATATAGTGGGGCTTGTGGCGCAAAGCATGCCGCCACAAGCCCTTAGAAAGGCAAATGAACATTTGCCTTTCTAACACTAAACCGCTCTCCGCCAATCAGGAAGCGCCGGTATGTTACCGGTTACCCGATTGGCAGAGAAGACAGGCGATCCTATTGGATGCCTTTCTCGTCAGAGGAGAAGGGGGACGCATGGCGGAAGCCAAGCGGCTTGCCGGACATTGCTCCCCACTCACCGGACACTTTGTTGTCCCGATTACCCCAGGGAGGGGTACTGTCAGGGGGGACTTTGACGTCCCGACTACAGTGGGGGGGGATACTGGCTGTATACCCCTATCTATGGTGCAGTATATATTTATCTATGGGGCTGGATATACCTATCTGTGGTGCAGTATATATTTATCTGTGGGGCTGTATATACCTATCTGTGGGCCTGTATATACCTATCTATGGGGCTGTATATACCTATCTGTAGTGCAGTATATATCTATCTGTGGGGCTGTATATACCTATCTGTGGGGCTGTATATACCTATCTATGAGGCTGTATATAACTATCTGTGGTGCAGTATATATCTATCTGTGGTGCTGTATATATCTATCAGTGGGGCTGTATATATCTATCTCTGGGGCTGTATATACCTATATATGGGGCTGTATATACCTATCTGTGGTGCAGTATATATCTATCTGTGGGGCTGTATATACCTATCTATGGTGCAGTATATATCTATCTGTGGGGCTGTATATACCTATTTATGGTGCAGTATATATCTATCTGTGGGGCTGTATATATTTATCTGTGGTGCAGTATATATCTATCTGCGGTGCTGTATATTCCTATCTATGGTGCAGTATATATCTATCTGCGGTGCTGTATATCCCTATCTATGGTGCTGTATATACCTATCTATGGTGCAGTATATTCCTATCTGTGGTGCTGTATATATCTATCTGTGGTGCTGTATATACCTATCTATGGTGCTGTATACCCCTATCTATGGTGCAGTATATCCCTATCCATGGCGTAGTATATATCTTTCTGTGGTGCTGTATATCCCTATCTATGGGGCAGTATATACCTATCTGTGGTGCTGTATAGAGTTGAGCGAACCCGAGCTGTAACGTTCGGGTTCGTACCGAACTTTCGGGTGTCCGTGTCCCGAATCCGAACCCGAACGTTTGAGAAAACGTTCGGGTTCTGGGTTCTGGTATTTTATCACGCATGTTGAATAGCTGCAGGGCAGCCAATCAACAAGCGTTTCACTGGTTTTCCCTAGAAGCCATCACAGCCATGCCTACTAATGGCATGGCTGTGATTGGCCAGTGCACCATGTGACCCAGCCTCTATAAGAGGCTGGAGTCACAGTGCTGCATGTCACATTCTATTAGGTTAGTGTAGGGAGAGGATGCTGCCAGCGCTGTGAGGGACAGATTGTGAGGGACAGATTGCAGTGATAATAACTAGGTAGAGATTACTACTACTGCTTTGAGGGACAGATTGTAGATCTATAACCTCTCATCCTGCATTACAGAACGATCTCTCATCCTGCATTATCCTGCATTACAGAACGATCTGATTACAGAACGATCTGTCATCCTGCATTACAGAACGATCTTAAGGGACAGATTCCAGATCTAATAACATCTCCCATTTTTATTCCTTTTGCAGCCCTCTAGCACTTTCCAGGACTTTTTTACAGTCGTTTTTGTGCTGAAAAGTTCGGGTTCTAATTGAATTCAATGGGGTTTGGGGTCCGGGGTAAAGTTCGGATAACGTTCGGTACCGAACCCGAACGTTTCCGGAAAGTTCGGCCAAAGCCACCGAACCCAAACGACTAGGTGTTCACTCAACTCTAGTGCTGTATATATCTATCTGTGGGGCTGTATATATCTATCTGTGGGGCTATATACCCCTATCTATGGTGTTGTATATCCCTATCTATGGCGCAGTATATATCTATCTGCGGTACTGTATATCCCTATCTATGGTACTGTATATACCTATCTATGGTGCTGTATACCCCTATCTATGGTGCAGTATATACTTATCTGTGGTGCTGTATATACTTATCTGTGGTGCTGTATATACCTACCTATGGTGTAGTATATACCTATCTGTGGTGCTGTATATACCTATTTATGGTGCAGTATATACCTATTTATGGTACAGTATATAGCTATATGTGTTGCTGTATATATCTATCTGTGGTGCTGTATATACCTATCTGTGGTGCTGTGTATCCCTATCTGTGGTGCTGTGTATCCCTATCTGTGGTGCTGTATATCCCTATCTGTGGTGCTGTATATCCCTATCTGTGGTGCTCCATATACCCCTATCTGTGATGCTGTATATACCCCTACCTGGCGATGCTGTATACCCTATCTGGTGATGCTGGGCTGTATACTCCTGACACAATGGGTGGAATATATAAGGGGTGGGGCATATGAGAAGTGGGAGGGGTCAAAAAGGAAGGATGGGGTCTGGCACCCCCATCCTAAAATTTCACCAGCCGCCACTGGTGCTGCCAGCATTGCTGCAGAGGTTGAAGGGGTGGGGGGGGGCCAGCCAGTCATTGCTCAGACCATACGCCGCACATTGCATCAAATTGGTCTGCATGGCTGTCATCCCAGAAGGAAGCCTCTTCTAAAGATGATGCACAAGAAAGCCTGCAAACAGATTGCTGAAGACAAGTAGACTAAGGACATGGATTACTGGAACCATGCCCTGTGGTGTGATGAGACCAAGATAAACTTATTTGGTTCAGATGTTGTCAAGTGTGTGTGACGGCAACCAGGTGAGGGGTACAAAGAGAAGTGTGTCTTGCCTACAGTCAAGCATGGTGGTGGGAGTGTCATGGTCTGGGGCTGCATGAGTGCTGCCGCCACTGGTGAGCTACAGTTCATTGAGGGAACCATAAATGCCAACATGTACTTACTGTGACATACTGAAGCAGAGCATATGTGGGGCATCCTCAAACAGAAGGTGGAGGAGCACAAGGTCTCTAACATCCACCAGCTCCGTGATGTCATGGAGGAGTGGAAGAGGACTCCAGTGGCAACCTGTGAAGCTCTGGTAAACTCCATGCCCAAGAGGGTTAAGGCAGTGCTGGAAAATAATGGTAGCCACACAAAATATTAACATTGGGGCCCAATTTGGACATTTTCACTTAGGGGTGTACTCACTTTTGTTGCCAGCGTTTAGACATTAATGGATGAGTGTTGTGTTATTTTGAGGAGACAGCAAATATACATTGTTATACAAGCTGTACACTCACTACATTGTAGCAAAGTGTCATTTCTTCAGTGTTGTCATATGAAAAGATATAATAAAATATTTACAAAAATGTGAGGGGTGTACTCACATTTGTGAGATACTGTAAGTTGACCCTAAAGCCTAATACACACTAGTAGTTTTTTTTTTTTCATTCAACCTAGCAGGGCTGAACAATGGCCCATTTTCGGTCATGCCCCTTCGTCAGGCCGGCTTCTGCCGGACTGACTGCAGTACACAGGGGCAAAATGTCGGCCGGTTTCTATTAAACTAGCTAATGCTGCCCAACATTCGGCCCATGTGTACTAGACTTTACATTTTCTTGATCCTGCATAACGTGCTCACACATTTTAGAATCCACTCAAAAAACATCTGTAATTCTCATAGTATCCTTATATAAAAGTAATGACATCATATAAAATACTACATACTATGAATATTTTCTGCATTGCAAAGGTTTGTGTTTTCTAATAGAAACCATCCAACAGCAATAGAAACTATCCTATGGTATAACAATCTTTAATGTATGTGGCTAGTAAAAAAATAGTTACCTTTAGCACACCTCCTACACGGAGTTGCTGGCATTGATTTACTAAGGGAGTAGAAACTGTTTTTTGAACTAACATTATCATTTTTTCTCATTCAAAAAGCAGGTTGGAGTATATTTTTATTGTTGTTGTAAAAATTCAAAAAGCAGGTTGAACGAAAAAAAAAACACAAAATGTTATCAGGATACATTCTCCCCGTACTGCGATGCAGTGAAGACATACACCACATTGCAATACAGTTCCAATCACATCGATTACATTCAATCAGCAATATGATGCGATGGAGAGCAAAAATTCCCCCTCACATCATGCATGATGCCACATTCCCACATAAGCAGTATGCTGATCCTGAGCCCCTGATGGTGTCGCACGTAAATGATGAAATGCATAGGGCGGGGCTGCCAGTGACATCGCTTCTGCTTCCTGGAAGGCTTGCTGGAATGCAATTCCCAGTTTAATTTCTTTGGCTTGAGCGTCTTAATGTTAATGTAAGTGCAATGCTATTTATAATAAGGTTTTAATAAAATAGAACACTATATGAGGTTTCTCCACTCTGTCTCAATGCTTGGGATGCTGGGCATCACTGAGTACTTTTAAAGGGATGGAGGTATTGCACAGATCATAAAGGTAAAGGTCCAAGAGCCTATATTTTAAAATCTCTGCCAGAGAAGAAGCAGGGGACCACCTCCAGGACTGCCCTGGAGGTGAACGCAAAGTCAGTCCTGGAATGCACAAATCCATTGGGGTGGCACCAAGAGTGGTTCAAGGCTACATTCCCTATGGAACCCACAATGTCCTGTCAGGAGGCCTCTGTGATTAGCTCCCTGAGTAACTTAAATACAGCATCAAACTTGGCATACATGCTGGAACCGCATCCATCTTCTTCTATCAGGCAGTAGAAATCACTGCTGAGCATTATCACTCTGGAGGTAACAAGTTGGGTCCACGGGGTATAGAAAAGCTCCAAATGCACACTCTTCTCTAGGGAGGTATACATGTTCATGAACCTAATTGGGGTGCCTTGTAGGATTATTGATTAAATTTGCTTCACCTGTGTGTTTTTATTCTGTTAGAGGCTTAGTTCCCACAAGGGCTAGCTACTATTCTGTTAGAGGCTTAGCTCCCACAAGGAGCAAGACTGAGATCTACCCTCTTCCCCTCTTTTATGGTACTGCCTTTAGGTAGTAGAAGTGCAAAGGCCCTTTTAAAGGCTGTATAAGACGAAGACCTGAAGACGCGCCACTGAGAAACCAGAAGGAAGCTGCTGGCAAAGGGAAAAAACAAGAACACTGCTACTGCCTCTTCCACCAAGTCTCCAAATCAAGTGTGTCATCCTGTCGGACTCAACCAAGCCATGATCATTCACAGAAGGGCTCCCTATCTTAAAGCCTGGAATGAAACAAATGATCGTGCTGAATTTGAAGGAACGTTGAAGGAAGTAAATAGCCAAGTTTGACATAACCCCGGAAGTCTTTGAGAATAAAATGATCCTTGAACAGGGGTGCAGCATGGCAGGGATGCTGTCGGTGCAGTCCTTTGTACAGGGTATATTTTATATAACCTTTGTATCATTACAGGTCTGCAGGAGATATTGGGAGAGAGTGAAGACTGCTGGACTTGATTCTGCAACTTTGTTGCAAATTCACACATTCATTGGGAGGAAAGATGGATAACTGTATCCATGTGGAATCCACACACTCCTGGTAAGGACATCAACCTCCAGCGATCCATGGTGAAAGACCCAGCCCACATCCTCAATGCAAATGTCTTCTGGACAGGTTAGTGGACTGTTGTTTGCAGGTTGAGGACCTCCAACACCTGCAACTCTGCTTCTACCTGACATTCTCCACTGGAATTCTGCACTATGCTAACAGCCACAGACCTGCAGGAGGTTTGGCTAGCTTGGTCACATCAAAGACTGCAGTGAACCTGCTCGCAGGTCCTGCCAGGTTGCAGGCCATGAAACCAAGGTCCAAGGCCTGCAACCTCTGAAAAATGGTGGGCCACATCTACAAGACCTACCTTCAGAGAACATGCTGATTTAGGGTAAAACTCCATCCAGCGCCAAAGAGATGGGCCAGAGGACCAAAGAAAGAAAGAAAGCCCCAGCACCTTCCCACTGCTGGCCTGGCCCTGACAGCAGCCCCCTCCTCCAGAACATCCCTCCCCATCACCTCTGTGCTGGAGGAACCCTAGCCCTCCTGGCCCATTACTTCTGTGCTCCTCCTGCCCTCCAGCCTGCCCCTGACCTGTTCTCTCAGGAGGACTTCCCCTGTCTGCTCCATCCCCCACCCCTCCTCCCAAGGACCCAGAGGTCACCTCCACCACCATGCTGCCAGTGGTGATCCAGCAAGACTACGCAGGAACAGAAGTCTTGACGGCTCAACCAGAGCTTGACCTCATCACTGAGGCACTCAGAGATGTCCTCCAGGAGTTCAGCTTGGGCCAGGACACTGGCCAAGCACCAGAGCCGACAGAAGAATCCACCCTCCCCACATGGGAGGTAAGTGTGGCCCCTGCTTACTAGCCCTTCATCTCTTTCACAATCTCTACCCTTTTGGTAAATCAACTTCACTGGCCTCCATTAACTAAAGCATATTGCATGCGGTATTTGGGTCAGGTGACACATTTTTCCTAGATATTGCATGCAATAATGAAAATATCATGTCACTCTCCCTTTATGCAGTATTTACCTCAGGAAGCAAAAGTGCTTTGTAAATATCACATAAAACAGAGTTAAAGTCAATTCACACTGGCATTTAGAGCAGACGTTCGAGAGGCGTTTGAGAGGCTTTAAAAGTGCCCATCAAACGCCTATGCACAAGAAACAATGGACAACACATAGTGCTGTTCACACTAAGTGTTTGTGTCGTGTTGCTTCAAAATTAAAGCCTCATGCTAAGGGCTTGTTCACACTTGACTAAATGTCTAACGCTCAACAAATGCTCCTATAGTGTTTGTGTAGCGCCCTCCTAGTTTGGGTGCTGGTGAGTGTATGTGGTTTTTGGCTTTCTCTGCTTGACAGCAGAGCAGATGGGTAGATTTGGGTGCTGTCTGCTTGTCAGAGAGCCTTGGTTTGAGTAAGGTCTGCTCAGTGTGCTCTGGTGCTGATTCATGTGGTCTGGAAAGTTTTACACTGTCCAGTAGTATGGGTTCCTGTTGGAGAGTGGGAGGAAATCCCAGCCAGTGACAGCAGGTGTATGTGGATGTAGTTCTGACCAATTAGCAGGGGATGTGCCCCACTGCATTTTGGGTGAACACATTCATATAAAAAGGAGCACATGGGCTCAAGGTCAGGAGTTCCTGCGCACCCAGACCTCAGGGGTGGAGGTGTGTGTTCAGCTCCTGGCTGCTAGGCCTGAGGCCTATCCAGGAGGCTGCCAGATAGTGAGCCTGGTTGAGGCCTAGCTGGAGTTGCTAAAACTACAGCCCAGAGTTCCTTTAAAGCTGGCAGAGGCGGACCCTGTCTGGTATCACAGAGGCAAAGTGTCGCTTGGAAGTTGGAAGGAGGCTACCAGTTGTACCGGGACATGGTGCGAGTACAGATCCATGAAGGGATCCCTGAGACTGAGTTGCTAGAATCCCCCTCTTGCTCCTCATAGTCAGCTAACTGGGTGTGTGAGCTAGAAAGGAGACACTGGTGAGTGTCTTGAAGAAACAAAGTATGGCTTATGCTCTCTTGCTTAAAAAGGACCTTGTTTTACTGGGATCAGTTTGTTACTTGCTTCATTGGGAGCAGTCTGCTACCTGCATCACTGAGATCAGTCTGCTATGTAGTGCCACTGACAGTCTGATGTATAGAGATAGGAAGAAGTTGTCCTCGCTTGCAGTCATTTATCTTGGAGTATCCCATCCATTCCCTTCTCCTATCCAAGTTCTACAATAAAGCATCAAAACTCATCACCTAGACTGGTCATTGGAATAACGAGCAGGATTGTGTGTGTGCACCTGACAGTGTGGAAATTCGTTGTGACTGGCTGCAGGATAATCAGAGGGAGGCCCGGGCCAATTAAATCAGCAGCTCCTTCGGGGGTACAGCTACATTTGTATGGCATTAGTATGGGCATCAGACAGGCGTCAGTGAGCTTTAGTATGGGGCATTTTACAAGCTTTAACAACGCTCCCCAAATGCCCTATGGGCAGTTTTGAAGCGTTTGACGAGCGTTGTTAACGCTTGTAAAATGCCTCATACTAAAGCTCATTGACGCCTGCCTGACGCCCATACGAACGCCTTACAAATGCTATAGGAGCGTTTGTTGAGCATTAGACATTTAGTACAGTGTGAACAAGCCCTCACTAAAGGAAATAAATAAATACATGCATTAAATAAGTAGTGGTCCAGGTATGCAATAGGTAAATAATGTGTTTGGTAACGGTAATGGTGGCCATCTGAGATTTTTAGCAGGACTGCGACATTGCGGCGGACAAATCTGACCCCAAACTATACTTTTAGGGGACCAGTGACATTATTACATTGATCAGTGCTATAAAAATGCACTGATCAATGTATAAATGACACTGGCAGGGAAGGGGTTAACACTAGGGGGCGATCAAGGGGTTAACGGTGTTCGCTGGGTGTGTTTTAACTGTAGGGGGGATGGACTGCCTAGGACATGACAGAGATCGCTGTTTCCAATTACTGGAAACAGAAGATCTCTGACATGTCCCCTGTCAGAACGGGGATCCACCTTGCTTACATAGTGCACAACGATCGTGGGCGGCTGGCAGACATCGAGTCCGCCGGACCCGCAGACACGCTCCTGCGGCGCACTGCAGGTGCACACCCACAATCTCACATGCACGGACCGCCATACAGGTATGTCGGTTCGCGCAGGAGTATATGTGCGTGAGCTAGTCGGCAAGTAGTTAAAGACTATGTAAAACCAACATTTTTTATATTCTTGATATATGCCTGCTATACCATGTACTTATATGAAAAAGTATCTTGCCTGTAAATGCCTGGTGTTCCTGCTAGTCACTCTGCTTTCCTATCATTCACTGGGAAGCTCAATGTGCTGCTGTTTCTCCTCCCCTTGCTCTTATGCAGCTGAGAACAGAGGGTATCTGATCACTTATAAGAAAATCTGTATCTGTATACACAAATGTCTTGCCTTTTATTTCTATTGTAAACTGAATGGGTTGTTTTACAAGGGGAGGGGTTCACATACAATTTAACAACCATGACCCATATGCTAATAAAAGTCCAACTGTCTCAGGAATGCGTTAAGTGTCAAAGGTGAATACTTTCCTGCCACTCACTTCCCCAAACTTACCAGATTTTCTGACCCACATGTGTCAAATGGGTCTAATAAAACTTTGCGAAACACCCGTCTGTGTGTCCTCTATTCCTTCCTATCACTTCAGTGTTTCCACATGTTCCAAAAAAATTCAAAATTCTTCATCTCATCACGTGTACATCCCCCAAAAATGAAAAACTCATATAGTGCAGTCGTTTTAAAATTACCATGAAAAATTACTTTATTGTGCTCACATGTGTATGTGACAATCAAGCGTGACATTTCACCCCTCCTGCTTATCTTTTCACCAAACATCCACTTTAAGACCCCTTTCACACCGGGGCCGCCCGAGCGTTAGCGGTAAAGCGGCGCTAGTTTAGCAGCACTTTACCGCTATTCGGGCGGCAGCAGGACGCTTCCGAAACGGTGTTTAGTCGCTTCGGAAGCACTGCCCATTCAGTTCAATGGGCAGGGGCAGTGGAGGAGTGGTGTATACCCTGCTCCGCTCCCCCACTGCCCCAAAGTTGCTGCTTGCAGGACTCTTTTTTCCTGTCCTGCAAGTGCACCGCCCCAGTGTGAAAGCACTCGGGCTTTAACACTGGGGTGGATGGGGGGGGTTTCAGGCGCTTTAAAGGCACTATTTTTAGTGGTTACACGCCAGAAAAACGTTCTGGTGTGAAAGGGGTCTAAAAGGCTTATCAATTCACTCCAAATCCACGTTCTCCTCCCTAAAATCCTCCTCTTCTCAGTATCACTCAAAAAGAAAATAACTAAAATAGTGTAGTATCACTGCAACTAATGTACACTGAATAAATTGTGCTCACATGAAACTGTGCTCCATATAGTGCAAAGGTTGTGAATTGATTTGATAGCTAACGTATTCCTGAAGCGCTGGACAGACAGTGTTGCATGACTGAGTAATTGTCATTCAAAGTGTGATAGCGCTGAAAGCTGAAAAATGGCCTGGACAGGAAGGGGGTTTTAGTGCCCAGTACTGATGTGGTTAAATTCTGCCCATATGGGTCATAATTCAAAGTGGGCATTTGAATTATGACCCATATGGGCAGAATTTAACCACATCAGTACTGGGCACGAAAACCCCCTTCCTGTCCAGGCCATTTTTCAGCTTTCAGCGCTATCACACTTTGAATGACAATTACGCAGTCATGCAACACTGTACCCATATGAAATTTGCATCCTTTTTTTCACCCAAATAGAGCTTTCTTTTGGTGGTATTTATTCACTAGGGGGTTTTTATTTTTTGTGCTATAAATAAAAAAAGATTGAAAATTTTGTGAAAAAATGTCTTTTTCTTTGTTTCTGTCAGAAAATGTAGCAAATTAGTAATTTTTCTTTGTAAATTTTGGCCAAAATTTATACTGCTACCTATATTTGGTAAAAATAACCCAAATAAGTGTATATTATTTGGTCCTTGTGTAATGGCTCGTACACACGGGACGACGATCGCGCGTACGACCGTGTTGAATCGTATGTTGACGGTCGTATGTAGCCTACTGACATGCACACGACGGTCGTACATACAACTGGCGGCCGGCCGAACGTGATGACGCGAACGAGCGTATAATGAGGAAGTAGCGTCCCCTTTTTGGGCTCCTTCATCTAATTTCATGTTAGTTGAAGTGGACTTGGCGCATGCGTGTTTAGCACAATACAACTTTGTTGAACACAGCTGCTCTACACACGATACAATGGTCGTATGCGAGCTTGTTGACACGACCAAGTTTTCTAGTCTGCACATACAACTCCCACGAACGACCGTCGTATGTTCAACTGTTGAAAGCATGGCCACAGACGATCGATTCTGCATACAACGGTCGTGAGTACGACGTGTTGAACATGATCGTCGTCCCGTGTGTACGAGGCTTAAGTTATAGAGTCTACAAGCTATGGTGCCAATCATTGAAAATTGATCACACCTGATCACACCTGATATACTGATGGCCTATCTCATTTCTTGAGACCCTAAGGGCCGGTTCACACTAACGTGGCGCGATGCGGTGCGACTTTGCGGCCCATTCACATCTAGGCAAATTGTCAGGCGATTTGAGTCGCCTGACAATTCGCCTCAATGCTGTGCAATGGAACCGTTCTAATAGGAGCGAATCGCTTCGCTCCGCCTTAGAAAAATGGTCCCTGCGCTATTTTCAGGGCGATCTCAGGCAGCTTGCATTGACTTCTATGATAGAAGTCTCCTCGCAAGCCGCCTTGAGATCGCCTCGAGCGCTGCATCGCGCCGCGCAAGTGTGAACCGGCCCTAACAAGCCAGGAAAGTACAAATACCCCCCAAATGACCCCTTTTTGGAAAGTAGACATTCCAAGATATTCAGTAAGAGGCGTGGTGAATTTTTTGAAGTTGTATTTTTTCCCACAATTCTTTGCAAAATTAAGATTTTTTTTTCTTTTTTTTTTTTTTTCACAAAATTGTCATTGTAACAGGTTATTTCTCACGCACAGCATATGCATACCACAGATTACACCCCAAAACACATTCTGCTACTCCTCCTGTATGGCGATATCACATGTCTGAGACTTTTTCACAGCCTGGCCACATACAGAGGCTCAACATGCAGGGAGCACCGTCAGGTATTCTAGGGATATAAATTACACATCTAATGTCATGACGACCTATCACATTATTGAAGGCCCTGGAGCACCAGGACAATGGAATTGCCCACAAAATGACCCCATTCTGGAAAGCAAACACCCCAGCAAATAATCTGTGAGGCATAATGAGTCTTTTGAAGGTTCATTTTTTTTCCAGTAGTTTTTGGAAAATGTGGGAAAAAAATGAAAACGCATTTTTTTTACACAAAGTTGTCCATTTATAAGATATTTCCAACACATAGCATGTACATAGCAAACATGACACCCCAAAATACATTCTGTTATTCCTCCTGAGTATGGCAATACCACATGTGTGAGACTTTTACACAGTCTGGCCACATACAGAGGCCCAGCATTGAACTAATACCTTCAGGCATTCTACAAGCATAAATTACACATCTCATTTCTCAACCCCCATTACACTTTTGAAGGTCCATGGAATTGCCCACAAAATGACCCCATTTTGGAAAGAAAACACCCCAACGTATAATCTATGAGGCATAATGAGTCTTTTGAACATGTCATGTTTTCCCAGTAGTTTTTGGAAAATGTGGGAAAAAAATGAAAACGCATTTTTTTTACACAAAGTTATCCATTTATATGATATTTCCAACACATAGCAAAAATAACACCCCAAAATACATTCTACTACTCCCCCGAGTATGGCGATACCACATGTGTAAGACTTTTACACAGTCTGGCCACATACAGAGGCCCAACATTGAACTAGCACCTTCAGGCGTTCTACGAGCACAAATTACACATCTCATTTCTCAACCACTTACCTATTACACTTTTGAAGGCCTTGGAGCACCAGGGTAAGGGAATTGCCCACAAAATGACCCCATTTTGGAAAGCTAACACCCCAATGTATAATCTATGAGGCATAATGAGGCTTTTGAACATGTCAGTTTTTTTCAGAAGTTTTAGGAAAATGTGGAAAAAAAATTAAAACTCATTTTTTTTTACACAAAGTTGTCCATTTATAAGATATTTCCAACACATAGCATGTACCTAGCAAAAATGACACCCCAAAAGACATTCTGCTACTCCTCCTGAGTATGGCGATGCCAAATGTGTGAGACTTTTACAGGTGATGTTTACTCATGGGTGTTATGGTCACTGACAGGTGATTGGCGATGGTCACTGAAGAGTGACTGGCGGTGGTCACTGATGGGTGACGGGTGACTGGCTGTGGTCACTGATGGGTGACGGGTGTCTGGCGGTGGTCACTGATGGGTGATGGGTGACTGGCGGTGGTCACTGATGGGTGACTGGCAGTGGTCACTGATGGGTGACGGGTGACTGGCGGTGGTCACTGATAGGTGATGGGTGACTGGTGGTGGTCACTGATGGGTGAAGGGTCTCTGGTGGTGGTCACTGATGGGTGATGGGTATCTGGTGGTGGTCACTGATGGGTGATGGGTGTCTGGTGGTGGTCACTGATTGGTGTCTGGTGGTGGTCACTGATGGGTGATGAGTGTCTGGTGGTGGTCACTGATGGGTGACGGGTGACTGGTGGAGGTCACTGATGGGTGACGGGTGACTGGTGGTGGTCACTGATAGGTGATGGGTGACTGGCGGTGGTCACTGATGGGTGCCGGGTGTCTGGTGGTGGTCACTGATGGGTGACTGGTGGTGGTCACTGATGGATGACTGGCGGTGGTCATTAATGGGTGCCGTGTGTCTGGTGGTGGTCACTGATGGGTGACCGGTGTCTGGTGGTGGTCACTAATGCGTGATGGGTGACTGGCGGTGATCACTAATGCGTGACGGTGACTGGCGGTGGTCACAGATGCGTGACGGGTGACAGACGGTGGTCACTGATGGGTGACGGGTGACTGGCGGTGGTCACTGATGGGTGACGGGTGACTGGCGTGGTCACTGATGGGTGACGGATGACTGGCAGTGGTCACTGATGGGTGATGGGTGACTGACGGTGGTCACTGATGGGTGATGGGTGACATGCCACAGTCACTGATGGGTGACATGCCACGGTCACTGATGGGTGATGGGTGACATGCCACAGTCACTGACGGGTGACAGGCCACGGTCACTGACGGGTGATGGGTGACAGGTACACTTTATGATGACAGTCTGATGACAGGTACACCTTATGATGACAGGTACACTTTATTGGGGCAGATGGGGTGACTGTTGGGTGACAGGTGCATTGGGGGGGGGGGCAGGGGGCATGTGACAGTGTGTGTTTTTACTATACAGATCAGTAACTCACTGATCCTAGCTCTTCTCTCCTCACACTGGAAACTGTGTGAGGAGAGAAGAGCTGGTAACATTGAGTTACCGCTCTGTTTACATTGAATGTGATCGGCTGTGAAGTAGATCACAGCCGATTACAAGGTAACAGCCGCCGGCCGCTGATGCCAGTGTCGGTGACAGGCAGTGTTATCTGGGAACACGCCGCCACCGACGAGCACGCGCAGCGCGCTCCCGATCCAGCGCATGCACCGTGCGAATGGGGGAAGTGCCATTTGTGATCGGCCATGACGACGTCACGGCCGATCACAAGGTAAACATCCATGGCCAATGGCTGTTCACCCCCGTCGGGGACATGGTGTGTCCTGGGAACACGCCGACATCGACAGAGCCGGGATGCTCGCGCCCGATCGCGCGCAATCCCTGCTTAAAGGGGCGACGTCATATGACGTCCGCCCAGAACAATAGTCGTTCCGCCCCGCCGTCATTTGACGGTGGGCGGACGGCAAGTGGTTAAAGTGATACTAAAGTCTATTTTTTTTATTAACAAACATGTTATACTTACCTGCTCTGTGCAATGGTTTTGCACAAAGCAGCCCTGATCCTCCTCTTCTCAGGTCCCTCGCCAGCGCTGCTGGCTCCTCCCTACTGCTGCTGTCCCCAAAGCAAGCAGCTGTTCATTCACACACGGAGCAGCGGTTCGGCCCCACCCTCTCCGTCTCCTATTTGGCTCACTGGCTGTGATTGACAGCAGCAGGAGCCAATGGCTCCTGCTGCTGCCAAAAGCCAATCAGGAGTGTGAGTCCCCGGAGAGGCAAGGCTCTTGTGGACATTGTTGGATCGAGAGGGGGCTCAGGTAAGAAATAGGGGGTCAGGGGGCTCCTGCACACAAAAGTTTCTTTACCTTCATGCATAGAATGCATGAAGTTAAAAACTCTTGTGCCTTTACAACCAATTTAAACAAAAGAGGAGCTAGCATTAAAAAAATGTAATTTAAATCACTTTTTTTGAGGGGGACCTCATGGCAAAATTTTTTTTTAAAATGGCGTGGGGTCCCTTCCGTAAATCCATACCAGACCCTTATCAGAGCATGCAGCCCAGCAGGACAGGAAAGGGGGGGTGAGTGAGTGGCCCTTCCTGAACAATACCAGGCCACATGCCCTCAACATGGGGAGGTGCTTTGGGGAAACACTCCCCCCAAAGCACCTTGTCCTCCTGTTGATGAGAATGAGGGCCTCTTCCCCACATCCCAGTGGTGGGTGCCAGCTCCTTAACAACAAGCTATTCACTGGTTGTTAAGGACGCCGGTGGCTGGCATTAAAATACCAATTTTCACTACTAAAATACTGCATCACTTCATGCAATATTTTAGTAGCATTTTTTATTTAATTACAAACATTTTTTTGAAAAACACTATGAGCTATTTTACCACTGATCTTAAAGCGGTAGAGACTGTTTAGTGAATGGAGCCCACTGTCTCTTAACTGTATCTCCAGGCAGTTGACATCATTCTCATTAGTGAGTTAATGGAGGTCTGAGTTAAAGTGTATGCAAACCTAAAAACAAAAATGTGGTTTATTACCACATACCAGTCCTTAGCTGTAGTGGCTGCATTCCTTTTTTTTGTAAGCTATTTTTCCTTTGTTTTCACTTAGTGATCTAACAGTAGCACGCTTCTTGTCTTAGGCTCCATTCACACACTATGCAGTTTGCTTTTGAGCATTTCTGTAGAGCTTTTTGCTGTGCTTCTTGTGCTTTTTTACCGTGATTTTGCCGTGTATGTGCCATCATTTGTGTTTTGCATTTTTAATGCTTTTATGGGGTCAAATTTATTTTTGGGCAGGTTAAAAAACACGAAACGCAAATCATGGCAAAATTGTGGCAAACTCACTGTAAAAATGTGATAGAAACGCATGCATGCTTTTCTGCAGCTTCTTCATTGAAGTATATTGAACCAAAACAGCAAAAAAAAAAAAGCTGCGTTTAAAAAAAGTCCCTGACCCTTTCCAAACACGCAGAGGCATAAAAATGCAACGATGTGAACGTGTTCCATAGGAACCCGTGTTAAAAATAATGTCCTGCGTTTCTGCAGAAAGTATGAAAAAATGCATTGGTGAGAACTGAGCCTTAGGGTGTCTCCTGTATCTATGGAGGAGCAATGAAGCTACCTTTGGACAGCAGCACTGTTTGGAGAGGGTAGTGTTGGATGGACTAGTAGATTTAGATGGACTTTCCAAAAGTTTCTAAGAAACTAAAGCTGAACTTCAGCTAACACTTGTAAGCTGCATTCACACCTGGGTGTTTTGAATTGCGGGCATATCGCCGCAATTCTGCTTTAAATTTCAAAACGCTTTGTTAAAATGACACATTTGCACAGGGCAGCCATCAGAAATTTTGTGGCCCCTTACATAGCTTTAGACCTGCCCCCCCCCCCCGGGTCTGACCACCAATGGCAATGAAGGACACAGGGGGTCACCATGGTGGGTGGAGGACACCATGGGTGGGGGAAGGGAGGACACCGTGGTGGGTGGAGGACACAGGGGGACCAGGAGAGTATCATAGGACCTCCTGTGGTCCTGTTGGGGCCCCCTACATCTGTACTGGCTGCCGCTCCCCCCCCCCCCCCCCGATTAGGGTTGCCACCTCATCCCTTTAATCCAGGACACATATTAATTACACAGGTTCTGTGGCTGAATAAGGTGGTAATTAAACTCACTTGGTGCCTTGTCTGCATTAAATTAGCCTCAGAACCTGTGTAATTCATATGTGTCCTGGATTAAAGGGATGATGTGGCAACCCTACCCCCCATGCCGGCGCTGGTGTCCCTAGACTCCAGTAAAAAAGAAACAGTGCACAGGCAGCACAGCCTCACCTGATGCTTGCAATAAGACCTTGTGCCGAACCATAGGTGCTGGAGGTCCGAAACATGGACCAGTTTTGGTTCAGGGGGCCCTCTCCACGTGACCCAAGTTTGGTAATTATATCGCCTATGGTTCGGGAGAACAGTGTCCCCAAACTGGGTGCCCCCTTCCCATTGACTCCAATGTTAAGTTCGAAATTCACCCGACAATTGCCAGTCAATGACTGCTCACTTTTGGTGTCCCCAGACTGGGTGTCCCCCTCCCATAGACTCCAATGTTAAAGCCTCGTACACACCATGCGATAGTTGTAAAACCGCACATCCAACTTTTCTCAAAATTGGTTGTCCGTGATTTTGTCTAGCGTACTGACGTGAGTAGGGTTGCCACATCATCCCTTTAATCCAGGACACATATAAACTACACAGGTTCTGAGGCTAATTGAATGCAGATGAGGCTGTCGTGAGTCAAGTTAACGTCCGACAAATGTGGACGTACTGACGTGTTAGGAGCGTATAAAGAGGAAGTTCAGGTGAATGTGAATTACAGATGCAGGTTTACGCGATGGAACACTTCCTGGATTCCAAGCATGCGTGTTTGTACTTCCAACTTTTGTTTGCCCAACTTCTGTACACACGAGCTGAAAATCGGCAGACAAAAGTTTTCTAGTCTTCACATACTTCTTCTGTTGGATAATTTAAAATTGGCTTTCGAATGGTGCATACTAATGGTCGGATTATCGGATTACAGGCTGTCGTACGACCGTTGGTCGATAATTGTACAGTGTGTAATGGGCCTTAAGTCTGAAATTCACCCTACAATTGCTGCTCAATGACTGCTCATTTTGGGGACCCGGTACGGCTGAACCATAGGCGCTGGAGGTCCCAAACTTGGACCAGTTGTTGCCCAGGGGGGTCTCTCAATGTGACCCAAATGGTATTTTTATCGGCCATGGTTCGGGAGAACGGTGTCCCCAAACCATAGACTCCAATGTTAAAGACCGCTCGTGAAAGGCGTTGGCGCTGGGCCCCTTGAGACGTTGAGGCCCCTTACAACAGTACTGCCTGTACCCTCCTGATGGCAGCCCTGCATACGCACAACTTGGCTTTCAGATACCATTAATTTTAATGGCACCTAAAAATACGGTGCATTTCTGATGCGATTATCACGTGATAAATCATGCTGCAATCGCAGAAAACTGCATTGTGTAAAGCTTGTCGCCCAACAAAGGATCAGGAGCTTCTTTTGGATGACAAGCTTCGCGCAATGTTGTTTGTTGCAATTTATCCAGCAACAATTGCGGCAGAACTGCATCACGTTTTTAGGTGCCATTAAAATGAATGGCATCTGAAATTCGCATTGAGGGATTTGTCATTTTAACAGAGTGTTTTAAAATTGCCCAGGTGTGAATGCAGCCTAAAAGCACCATTTTTTTTTTCTTTTGGGATACAGGTTTTACATAAATTAATAAAAGTTTATAAAATGATTATTATTATATTATAACATAATAAAAATTACTAAAAGCATCAGTGCTAAATGGTTTGTCTCAACCCTCTAACTACCAGTTTTACTGGGCAGCTTGGTCTGTTAAAAGAAGTAGAAAAATAACAGACTTACTGGCCAGATAATAAATAAATAAAGAAAATAAAAGTAAAATATTAAAAAAAGGAAAACGAATGCAGCCACCACATATAAGGATTGGTAAGCAGCTTTTTGCTTTTCAATTTAGATACCATTTAATGAAGGAAGTGTGTGGAGTTGTGGACTACTTACTGATATGAGTGAGCACTGATGCCTAGAGATAGTATATGATTAGAAGAGTGCTATAAGCCAGTTGTAGTGCTGTCCTCTTGAGGGTTGCTTAAGAAATCAATTCCCCCTTGGTCTCCAACACTCTGAGAGTCCTCCAGCACCCCTAATACTCTGGGTTCACTCATATTGCAATGTTATTGTTAGTTCACACTGATATAGTAATTGAGACCACACCAACTTCTAAGGTCAAGATGTTTACTTATTTGCAAAAGATACAACTTTAGAGCAGAAACTCACTTATTCAAATGCAATAATAACAGTTAAACTCACAATGAAGAATCGTAAAGTATACAGTTAAACTGAAATACTGTGTTAGATAATGGGAATTAATGAATAAAAATATTCACTTTCCCTTTAAACTTTCTTTAGCAACTCTATCCAATGTACATTATCAATCTCTCTATTGAGCTTAATCAAATATCCTGTAGTCAGAGAAGATACAGAATGTAGAAATGATTTACGTGTTGAATCAATATACGTTGAGGGATTTCCTATATTCAAATATTAGTATACAGTCAGGTCCATAAATATTGGGACATCAACACAATTCTAATCTTTTTGGCTCTATACACCACCACAATGGATTTGAAATGAAACAAACAAGATGTGATTTAACTGCAGACTTTCAACTTTAATTTGAGGGTATTTACATCCAAATAAGGTAAACGGCATAGGAATTACAACAGTTTGTATATGTGCCTTCCACTTTTTAAGGGACCAAAAGTAATGGGCAGATTAACAATCATAAATCAAACTTTCACTTTTTAATACTTGGTTGCAAATCCTTTGCAGTCAATTACAGCCTGAAGTCTGGAATGCATAAACATCACCAGACGCTGGGTTTCATCCCTGGTGATGCTCTGCTTTACAATGGTTTACATCTTGTGGTGAACCCTCTGTATTCACTCTGGTGAAGTCTTCTCTTGATTGTTGACTTTGACACACATACACCTACCTCCTGGAGAGTGTTCTTGATCTGGCCAACTGTTGTGAAGGGTGTTTTCTTCACCAGGGAAAGAATTCTTTGGTCATCCACTACAGTTGTTTTCCGTGGTCTTCCAGGTCTTTTGGTGTTGCTGAGCTCACCAGTGCGTTCTTTCTTTTTAAGGATGTTCCAAACAGTTGATTTGGCCACACCTAATGTTTTTGCCATCTCTCTGATGGGGTTGTTTTGTTTTTTCAACCTAATGATGGCTTGCTTCACTGATAGTGACAGCTCTTTGGATCTCATATTGAGAGTTGACAGCAACAGATTCCAAATGCAAATAGCACACTTGAAATTAACTTTGAACCTTTTATCTGCTCCTTGTAAATGGGATAATGAGGGAATAACACACACCTGGCCATGGAATAGCTGAGCAGCCAATTGTCCCATTACTTTTGATCCCCTAAAAAGTGGGAGGCACATATACAAACTGTTGTAATTCCTACACCGTTCACCTGATTTGGATGTAAATACCCTCAAATTAAAGCTGAAAGTCTGCAGTTAAAGCACATCTTGTTTGTTTCATTTCAAATTCATTGTGGTGGTGTATAGAGCCAAAAAGATTAGAATTATGTTGATGTCCCAATATTTATGGACCTGACTGTATATGTAGTTATGACTTCTAGGTATGTTGATACCACTCAATATGATCTATACAATCTTAATATAACTCTATAGCAGTTCAATTATATTCTCAAACATAAACCCACAACATTAATATGTAACTGAATAAATTCTCCTGTTCTGATTCAGAGAGCTCTTTAAGAGAATAAGGTCACATGAGAAGTAGTAGCTACAATGGTAATAGTCCTGCTGCAAAGCTCAGTTGATCTTCTGCCGGCTTGGTAATTAGGAACTAGGGACCTGAATTACTGTGTTCGATAATCCTTTAGAGAAGGCACAAAAATAGAAAACTTCACTGAATTACTGTAAGGCCCTTTTTTTTGAAGATCACCAATTTAAAGGTGATTTGTTATCTAACAGCGAGTCTGTGCTCTTAATTATAATTGTAATCCACAGTATGAGTTAGCCCTGTCTTTCCTGTATGATATGGACCAGGGATACACAATTAGTGGACCTCCAGCTGTTGCAAAACTACAAGCCCCATCATGCCTCTGCCTCTGGATGTCATGCTTGTGGCTGTCAGAATCTTGCTATGCCTCATGGGACTTGTAGTTCTGCAACATCTGGAGGTCCGCTAATTGCATATCCCTGATATAGACAAACATGCGCTGTAATGTATAGGCTAGCGCCTGCTCACCACCTTGATGGAGGAACACAAAAGCAGTCTGGCTGCTCAGAAGATGCTGAAAACGTCAGAACTGATGATATCTGCCTGCTCTTTGGGAAAAATGACTTCCACTGTACTCCCTACAGCCCTCCCTGATCGATCGCTGTAGGCGCTGCTACTGCCGCTGACTCTGGAACAGATTCAGGTGTTGATATGCTGGTCCCGCAGATCACTCACTGGAACTCAGTATCACTGCAGCGCGCTGGGTCACTGTATAAATTCAGACCACTGGATAATTAGATATAGGCCCTTGGCACACAGGTCTCCTCTGATTGATCACACCGTCCCAAGAGACTGGAACCAACTTCCCCCCTCACTTAAATAGTTTCTCCCACAAAGTAAAAAAAAAAGGATAAAAATCACCCGTACAGATCAAGTTAGGTATATGTATAGGGTGGCTTTAATAAATCCCTTTCCCTATTAGTAGAGGCACCACCTCAATAAAGGTGTGGTTCCTAAGTACTGAACAGAACATGCAAAAAAATTGTGATTATAGATCTTCAGCGCACTTATAAAAAGGGACCAATAGCCATAGAAATTAACCATTAATGAAATTATTAAAATGACAAAAATTTCTACCACTGGTGCAAAAGTTTAAAAATGACAATGTTGTCAGACACAACCCAGGTGTAGCCGGTGCCAAACACTCATTCATCCACACCATACAGCACACCTAAAACTGGCCATATAAAGTAAAAGATTGCTATCAAAGATTCATTTTGCGGTCTTCAACCTGCCTATGTAGGCACGCGGGATGGCCAACAGATGATATCACTATAATTCAATTGCAGATTGGCTAGGGTGGCTGTATTTTCAGATCCGTGCGGGGCTGATCAGGAGCTGGATGGGGAGAGAAGGGTCTGTTGAGGATGGGAGTTCACCTGTGTTGAGAGAGGTGGATGCTGTAATTGCAGCTTTTCACCACCAGGCGCATAACATGGATTCCCATCTCCATATGGAAAACAAGGCTGATATGAGTGGAGCAAATTAGTTGTAGATAGTCTTCATAGACTGTTCATAAGTATACCTTCACACATCCTTAGTGATGTTGGTGTGACATGCATCACATATATGCAGCACCAGTTAAACATAGCTCATTGGGACAGATCCCTCCAGTTTCACATAGGTGGTTCCAATGCATTTGGGAGGGAAGCTGCCAACATTCAGGGCTGCTATCTACCGTCCCTGCTGAAAAGCAAATGTCCCGGTTCACTGGTGCTATTGGGAGTAAATGTCAAGTCTACAGTATCACGTAAATGTCTGTTTCATCAAGAAAAGGGAAGGTAAAGGCTCAACATAGTAAGATGATATTGCTCCATGCAACATAAAGTTCAGCTTAATGTCTCTCACTGCCGCCTGTCAGCATTAAACCCAGCTCCGGATCACACGATTCCCATACTAAGTTTCCCCTGTGACACTACAGATCCTACAAGGCAGGGTTTTTGATGTGACCGTTACATTTAACAATCTCAACACTAGGGGAAACTTCATAGCATTCATAGGCAATAATGTCTCTCAGGGGCGTTGCTAGGTCTACAAAAGATCTGGGGCTAGAGCCCATAGCGGCAAAGTAAAGAAAGTCATACACTTGAGTGGGCATACACATGTATATAATATACATGTGTGTGTGTATATATATATATATATATATATATATATATATATATATATATATATATATATATTACATACCTGAGTGTGGATTCCCCTTACATCAGGGTCCCCAGAGAGACATACCTGCTAATTGCAGAACTGCACCCACCTGGTAAGAGACTCGGGGCTATGGGCCCCAGACCCGGGGCTATAGCCCCAATAGCCACCCCCAAGCAACGCCCCTGATATCTCTATATTAAAGGAGCACTTTTGGACTCCTGGCTACACTCTCCACCCACTTAAAAGTATTTGATCCCCAAACACATGAGCATAAACTCATTTTAACCTAACTTTTAGCAAGATTCAACAAATATTGGCACACATCAGGGTTTTGTTGGAACCACCTGTACACATTTTCAGTGAGTTCATAATCAGTTTTCAGACAGGCCAGGGTAATAGCCATGTCCCTTCCAGTAGTGTCAGGACTAGGAGCAATAGAAGAGACACTCTTAAATGGATTAGGCACAGCAACAACTGGTGCAGAGTCAGCTCTCTGAATGGTAGGAATCAATCTATCTGTACTTTGTCCAAGTGTGTCCATAAGTCAATCTTTGAGTGGATGGATGTTCCTTCAAAGACGAATAGCAGAACTAGGGCCCACCTGAGGAGCAGTGTCCTCTTGATGATTACTCGAGGATGAGGAAGATTGATCAACCTCTATTTCAGAATGAGAAACAGTCTTTGAGTCAGAAGTACACTGGAGAATTTTCCTTTACGCGGGGTACTGGGAGAAATGTTCAATTGATTAACTCCCCCTTCTGATGGCACTTCCAAAATACTTTCCTCAACAGGAACTTCTTCAACTGGTATATGACCTTCTAAAATAGAATCCTTTCCATTTAACACTTTGCTGGGGGAATGTTCATCTGATTCCTCCATACCTACTGACGCAGGGATACAGTCTTCTGCAAAGCTAATTTAATATTATTGTCCCTGTAGTAACGGGCTTATGGTTAAATTTATCTTCAGCTCCCATTCCTTGGCAAGGAGTCTTATCTAATAAAACAGGACAATTCTTCTCAGATGGCTGAATATGAGATTTCATGGAAGGAGGTAAGACTTTAGGTACTGCTTTAATGCAGGAGTCTGAAGAGGCATGTTTTCCTGATTACAATGAAGGGATAGTTTATTGTGGCTTGAAGATCATCGGTGGCCTGCTGACTTCAGGAGAAAACGTGAACCTACAGCCTCCAGGTTGAACCCCTTTATCAGGAACACTAACAGAATCCCACATCCAGGATGGTATCACTTCATC
This sequence comes from Glandirana rugosa, assembly GCA_018402905.1. Taxonomy (NCBI): domain Eukaryota; kingdom Metazoa; phylum Chordata; class Amphibia; order Anura; family Ranidae; genus Glandirana; species Glandirana rugosa. The sequence goes on along the minus strand of BLSH010483688.1, from coordinate 124,192 downwards.
ATCTCCACTATCATCAGAGATTGGCTTAGTAATCTTAAAGTGGTAGTAAACCCTCCTATAATTTTCAGCCAAGGAAGCTGCCATCTTGGCCTTTGTTTAATCGACAACTGCCATGATGCTGCACATGTTATCAGCTGTGATACCAGCCATTGGATGGTTTGACCGTTTGGTTTAGAGCACAACCAATGGGAGTGTTACATTTCCGGCACGTGCTCTGTAACTGGTTTTTAAACTGTTAAATTTATAGGTTTACTACCGCTTTAACTGGAGGCTTCCTTCAAGACCTTGTCTTGGGAGGGCTTAAAATTCCCAGAGAAACATCCAAGAGAGGAGACATTCTTACTGTGTCAGAAAGAGAAAGTAAATGATCTTGATGCCACATCTACAAAGGACCATCTTGACCCTCAGGTCTAATCTGATACACAGGAAATCCAGGAAGTTTTTTACAGACAATGTAAGGATGAGACCTCCATCGATCAGCTATTTTATGTTTTCTAGATACACACAAATTCTCCAACAATACTCTGTCCCCTGGTTGAAGCTCTTGGACCTTCACATGAAGATCGAAGTTCTTTTTATTTCTTGCCTCTCGAGTTGTAGCATGCTGTCTGGCAACCTCATATGCTTGCTTTAGATTTTTTCTTAGTTGATCTATATAGTCTCGATGAGATATTAAGGAGGTACCATCAGCAGAGGTCCCAAAGACTAAGTCAATTGGTAATCTAGCTTCTCGCCCAAACAGAAGACGGTATGGGGAGTATCCAGTCGCATCACTTACAATGCTGTTGTGGGCATGTACTAATGTAGCAAGAAGATTTCCTCAAGTTTGTTTCTTCTCAGAAGGTATGGTACCTAGCATATTTAATAAAGTTTGATTGATGTGTTCAGGTTGAGGATCTCCTTGAGGGTGATAAGGTGTGGTGCGTGACTTTCTTGATACCCAGGGACTTGCACAGATGATGAGTAAGTTTGCTCTCAAAGTGCCTCCCTTGATCGGAGTGAATTCATACAGGCAATCCATAATGGATGAAGAACTTCTCCACCAACACCTTAACTACTGTGGTAGCCTGCTGATTTTTAGTAGGGTAAGCTTGAGCATATCTGGTAAAGTGATCAGTTACCACCAAAATGTTGCTTCTTCCACCTGTATCTGGCTCCAAGCACAGGAAGTCAATACATACTAAATCTAAAGGGCCCTGACTTTGCAAATATTCCATAGGAGCAGCACGAGTTGGAAGGGTCTTCCTTTGAATACAGGAAATGCAAGAGCGGCAATAACTCTACTTCTCTTCTCATGTCTGGCCAGTAAAATCTCACTAATTAACTGAAAAGTTATTTATATTCCTAAATGCCCATGCTCGTCATGTAAGGACCTCAAGACAGAATCTCTGTGTTTCTCAGGTAGATACAACTGACAGGCAGCGGCGGCTGGTGTGTGAGGGGCGCTGGGGCGCCGCCTCCCCGCCGGCAAAAGAAGAAAAAAAAAGTCAACCCCACCCCCTGCAGGTGGCGCCGGTACATTGACTTTTTTTTTTTCGGCTCCTTGGCCTCAGCCAAGTAGTGAGTCTATTGGTCGGCCATTAAAATCTATGAGTGTGCGCTGAACAGGCGCACACTCATAGCTTGATTGGCTGCCCTACGCCTCCAGGGTGATTGGATGCGGGGCCGGGTCACTGTGGAAGCGGAGGTGACTTCCACTCCCACAGAGACCATGACCGCCTGGGGACCGACGAGGGGGGACAGCCGCTCTCCGTGTGCCGAACTCTGCAGACCCAGCGCGCTTTCCGCATCCCGAACCTCTGCAACACTCCTGCCTGCTGGATGGGGTAAGTGCGGTGGGGACGACGACGATTCTGCAATGTACCCCACCTGTGTCACTGGCTGCAAACTGCCCCCACCTGTGTCATTGGCTGCAAACTGCCCCCACCTGTGTCACTGGCTGCAAACTGCCCCTCCTGTGTCACTGGCTGCAAACTGCCCCTCCTGTGTCACTGGCTGCAAACTGCCCCTCCTGTGTCACTGGTTGCAAACTGCCCCTCCTGTGTCACTGGCTGCAAACTGCCCCTCCTGTGTCACTGCCTGAAAACTGCCCCTCCTGTGTCACTGGCTGAAAACTGCCCCTCCTGTGTCACTGGCTGCAAACTGCGCCTCCTGTGTCACTGCCTGCAAACTGCCCCACCTGTGTCACTGGCTGCAAACTGCCCCCACCTGTGTCACTGGCTACATGACTGCCCCACCTGTGTCTCTGGCTGTATAACTGCTCCACCTGTGTCACTGGCTGCAAACTGCCCCACCTGTGTCACTGGCTACATAACTGCCCCACCTGTGTCACTGGCACATAACTGCCCCACCTGTGTCACTGGCTGCATAACTGCCCCCACTTGTGTCACTGGCTACATAACTGCCCCACCTGTGTCACTGGCTGCATAACTGCCAACACTTGTGTCACTGGCTACATAACTGCCCCACCTGTGTCACTGGCTGCATAACTGAAATCCCACCTGTATCACTGGCTGCAAACTGCCCCCACCTGTGTCACTGGCTGCAAACTGCCCCCACCTGTGTCACTGGCTGCATAACTGCCCCACCTGTGTCACTGGCTGCATAACTGCCCCACCTGTGTCACTGGCTGCATAACTGCCCCCACCTGTGTCACTGGCTGCATAACTACCCCCACCTGTGTCACTGTATACTGTGCCCTGTGATGCAGAGCTGTATACTGTGCCCTGTGATGCTGGAGCAGTATACTGTATGCTGTGATGCTGAGCAGTATACTGTATCCTGTGATGCTGAGCTGTATACTGTGTCCTGTGATGCTGAGCTGTATACTGTGCCCTGTGATGCTGAGCTGTATACTGTGTCCTGTGATGCTGGGGCTGTATTCTGTGCCCTGTGATGCTGAGCTGTATACTCCTGACACAATATGTGGAATACAGGGGATGGAGTGGGTGGATTCTATAAGGGGAGGGGCTTATTAGAAGTAGGAGGGGTCAAAAGGAAGGGCAGGGCCTGGCACCCCCCCATCCAAAAACTTCACCAGCCGCCACTGCAGACAGGTTTCTTCTGTCTCCTCACTTGGACCTCTCCTATAAAGTATTCCATCTTTTAACTGTAATTGGTTCCAGTCATGATGCAGTATTCGAGTCTGCTTGATGGTACTCTGTAAAAGCAGTTGAGGATTTTGCTGTATTAAAGCCTGTAAAGCCACATGACCTAAAGGATCTTGTTCCTGATCAATCTTCCTAGTCAGTCGAGGGAGTCCTTCACTTCTCACTTGAGTCAGTCCACAATAGGATAAAGGAATCCCTGCTGGCGAAACTCCTATTGATTAGGCCCCTATTCCTTACCTCAAACGATTAACCATTCCTTTACATAAGGCTTGTACTTTATCAGCGGGAAAAAAGTCCATTCTTGAGACTTCTTATCTGAACGATATGGCCGTCGTGACAAGGCATCAGCATTTCTGTTTCCGACACCAGCATGATATTTAAGACTGAACTGGAACCCAGCTAAGGCAGCCAACCATCTATGCCCAGTAGCATCCAATTTTGCAGTCGTCAATAGAGTTGATCGAACCTCTGGAAGTTCGGGTTCTGCAGGTTCGGCCGAACTTCGGGACAAAGTCCGGGTTCGGGTCCGGACTTGACCCGAACTTTGACCCGGACCCCGAACCCCATTGAAATCAATGGGGACCCGAACTTTTAGGCACAAAAATGGCTGTAACAAAGTCCGGGAAAGTCCTAGAGGTCTGCAAAAGGAAGGAAAATGGGGGTAAGGGTCGGACAAGTGCCCTACAAAGAAATGGGGATAGGGAAATAACTTAAAATAGTTTTTAAGCTAAAATCACATAAAAAAATCAAAAATGGAGGTGGATGTAGAGTTGGAGGTTGAGGAGGCGGTAAAAGTGGCGGTGGAGGAGGAGGAGGAGGTAGCCAACACTGTTTTTTTTATTTTTGGAATTTTTTTGTTTTTTTTTAAACCAGCAATGTAGATGCACTTTTTAATTTTGTGCGGTTGAGATGTAGGTGGAGGTAAAAACTAAAAAAATACACTAAAATCGAATTTTTGATAAAATTCAATAAAGGGATAGGGGTAAAGAAACATCCCGTGAACAGGCTGGGAATGGGGGTAAAAGGAAGGAAAACGTCTGGAGATCCTGAAAGGGCCTGAAACAATGTCGGTAAAAACACGGATTTTCAAGCCCAGGGGTAACTAAAGTTACCCCAAGCCCCAGGCCCAGTTTCAAGCCCAGTTCAGGCCTGGGCTTGGGCCTGAAACAGGGCTTCAAGCCGGCTTGGACGTCTTGGGCTTGAAGGTCTCCAAGCTAGTTGAGATAA
>BLSH010483688.1:108533-119845 GCA_018402905.1 Glandirana rugosa | reverse complement strand
TTATTATATCTTTTCATGTGACAACACTGAAGAAATGACACTTTGCTACAATGTAAAGTAGTGAGTTACAAATTCTATAACAGTGTAAATTTGCTGTCCCCTCAAAATAACTCAACACACAGCCATTAATGTCTAAACCGCTGGCAACAAAAGCGAGTACACCCCTAAGTGAAAATGTCCAAATTGGGCCCAAAGTGTCAATATTTTTTGTGGCCACCATTATTTTCCAGCACTGCCTTAACCCTCTTGCGCATGGAGTTCACCAGAGGTTCACAGGTTGCCACTGAAGTCCTCTTTCACTCCTCCATGATGACATCACGGAGCTGGTAGATGTTACAAACCTTGCGCTCATCCACCATCTGTTTGAGGATGCCCCACAGATGCTCAATAGGGTTTAGGCCTGGAGACATGCTTGGCCAGTCCATCACCTTTACCCTCATCTTTAGCAAGGCAGTGGTCATCTTGGAGGTGTGTCTGGGGCCGTTATCATGTTAGAATACTGCCCTGCGGCCCAGTCTCCGAAGGGAGGGGATCTGCTTCAGTATGTTACAGTACATGTTAGCATTCAGGGCTCCCTCAATGAACTGTAGCTCCCCAGTGCACTCATGCAGCCCCAGACCATGACACTCCCACCACCATGCTTGACTGTAGGCAAGACACACTTGTCTTTGTACTCCTGAACCTCCTCTTCCTGGTTGCAGCCACACACACTTGACACCATCTGAACCAAATAAGTTTGTCTTGGTCTCATCAGACCACAGGACATGGTTCCAGAAATCCATGTCCTTAGTTTGCTTGTCTTCAGCAAACTGTTTGCGGTCTTTCTTGTGCATCATCTTTAGAAGAGGCTTCCTTCTGGGACGACAGCCATGCAGACCAATTTTGATGCAGTATGCGGCGTATGGTCTGAGCACTGACAGGCTGACCGCCTATTTCCCAAAGACAGCCTCTGGATATGATGCTGAGCATGTGCACTCAACTTCTTTAGGCGAGGCCTGTTCTGAGTGGAACCTGTCCTGTGAAAGCGCTGTATGGTATAGAGCAGGGGTAGGGAACCTGCGGCTCTCCAGCTGTTGTAGGACTACATTTCCCATCATGCTTCTGGGAGTAATTGTATCCATCAGCCTTGCAATGCCTCATGGGAAATGTAGTTCTACAACAGCTGGAGAGCCGCAGGTTCCCTACCCCTGGTATAGAGGAACAATTCTTTTTTTCAGATCCTCAGAGAGTTTTTTGCCATGAGGTCCCATGTTAAACTTCCAGTGACCAGTATGAGAGAGTAATAGCAATAACACTAAATTTAACACACCTGCTCCCCATTCACACCTGAGAGAGAAAATAGCTAGTTTTGTCCAATTTGGACATTTTCACTTAGGGGTGTACTCAGTTTTGTTGCCAGCAGTTTAGACATTAATGGCTGTGTGTTGAGTTATTTTGAGGGGACAGCAAATTTACACTGTTATAAAAGCTGTACACTCACTGCTTTACATTGTAGCAAAGTGTCATTTCTTCAGTGTTGTCACATGAAAAGATATAATAAAATATTTACAAAAATGTCAGGGTGTACATATATATATATATATATACTGTATATATATATATATATATATACTGCATTCTTTGTAGACTATATATACAGCTCATTCAGTGTAGATTGAGTATACAGAGTCAGTGCAGGCAGTGTAAGAATATATATATATATATACACACACGCTGCATTCAGTGTAGACTATATACAGTGTGTGCTCGGATAAGGGTCTGGCATAGATTTTTAGGGGAATTCCACACCAACATTTTTTAAAAAATTGGCATAGGATCCCCCCAAAATCCGCACCAGGCCCTTCAGGTCTGGTATGGATTTTAAGGGGAGCCCTGCGGCAAATTTAAAGAAAAATGGCGTGGGGACCCCCCAAATTCCATACCAGACCCTTATCTGAGCATGCAGCCATACCAGGCCACATGCCCTCAACATGGGGAGGGTGCTTTGGGTCCCCCCCAAAGCACCTTGTCCCCATGTTGATGGGGAGAAGGGCCTCATCCCCACAACCCTTGCTGGTGGCTATGGGGGTCTGCGGGTGGGGGGCTTATCAGAATCTAGATCCCACCCCCATGTGAATGAGTATGGGGTACATTGTACCCCTACTAATTCACCAAAAAAGTGTCAAAAAAGAAAAAACCACAGGAGTTAATTAGGGAAAAGTCCTTTATTAAAAAAGAAAAAAAAAGTGTCCCCCATTGTAATCCATCGTCAATCACGGTGCCAACGACCCGAAGAAAAAAAAGCAAAAATTAAACAGTTCTTCCCTAATGGGAGGGTTCCCACTGACTGCTGTCTTTTTCCATTTGACAGCTCTTATAAAGGCTAGGGTGGGGCCACCTGCTGATGTAAACAGATCACCCGCCCCCTTCCGACATCAAGTGATGTCACATGACCCCGCCCCCTTCTGACATCACATGACGTCAGAAGGGGCAGGGTCACCAGCTCATGTCAGCGGGTGGCCCCGCCCTAGCCTTTATAAATAGAGTTGATCGAACCTCTGGAAGTCTGGGTTCAACAGGTTCGGCCGAACTTCGGGACAAAGTCCGGGTTCGGGTCCGGACTTGACCTGAACTTTGACCTGGACCCCGAACCGCATTGAAATCAATGGGGACCCGAACTTTTAGGCACAAAAATGGCTGTAACAAAGTCCTGGAAAGTCCTAGAGGTCTGCAAAAGGAAGGATGGGGGTAAGGGTCAGACAAGTGCCCTACAAAGAAATGGGGACAGGGAAATAACTTAAAATAATTTTAAAGCTAAAATCACATAAAAAAAAAAATCAAAAATGGAGTTGGATGTGGAGTTGGAGGTTGAGGAGGCGGTGAAAGTGGCGGTGGAGGAAGAGGAGGTAGCCAACACTGTTTTTTTTATTTTTGGAATTTTTTTGTTTTTTTTTAAACCAGCAATGTAGATGCACTTTTTAATTTTGTGCAAGAAACAATAATCTGTCCCTATAAGCAACAGTAGGAACCTCTCCCTATAGAACTAAGAGATGATTTTAGATTCTAAAATCATCTCCAAGTTGTACAGGGAAAGCCTCCAGCTGTTGCTTTAAAGGAAAGATTGTTGTTCTAAAATCATCTTCAAAGTGTGTGAGAAAAGCCTGTTTCAGCCGCAGAGAGCCATATTAGTGTTCTAAAATCATCTTCAAAGTGTGTGGGGAAAAGCCTGTTTCAGCCATAGAGAGCCATATTAGTGTTCTAAAATCATCTTCACAGTGTGTGGGAAAAGCCTGTTTCAGCCGCAGAGAGCCATATTAGTGTTCTAAAATCATCTTCACAGTGTGTGGGAAAAGCCTGTTTTAGCCGCAGAGAGTCATATTAGTGTTCTAAAATCATCTTCACAGTGTGTGGGAAAAGCCTGTTTCAACCGCAGAGAGCCATATTAGTGTTCAAAAATCATCTTCAAAGTGTGTGGGAAAAGCCTGTTTCAGCCGCAGAGAGCCATATTAGTGTTCAAAAATCATCTTCAAAGTGTGTGGGAAAAGCCTGTTTCAGCCGCAGAGAGCCATATTAGTGTTTTAAAATCATCTTCAAAGTGTGTGGGAAAAGCCTGTTTCAGCTGCAGTGAGCCATATTAGTGTTCTAAAATCATCTTCAAAGTGTGTGGGAAAAGCCTGTTTCAGCCGCATAGAGCCATATTAGTGTTCTAAAATCATCTTCACAGTGTGTGGGAAAAGCCTATTTCAGCCGCAGAGAGCCATATTAGTGTTCTAAAATCATCTTCACAGTGTGTGGGAAAAGCCTGTTTCAGCCGCAGAGAGCCATATTAGTGTTCAAAAATCATCTTCACAGTGTGTGGGAAAAGCCTGTTTCAGCCGCAGAGAGCCATATTAGTGTTCTAAAATCATCTTCACAGTGTGTGGGGAAAAGCCTGTTTCAGCCGCATAGAGCCATATTAGTGTTCTAAAATCATCTTCAAAGTGTGTGGGAAAAGCCTGTTTCAGCCGCAGAGAGCCATATTAGTGTTCTAAAATCATCTTCAAAGTGTGTGGGAAAAGCCTGTTTCAGCCGCAGAGAGCCATATTAGTGTTCTAAAATCATCTTCACAGTGTATGGGAAAAGCCTGTTTCATCCGCAGAGAGCCATATTAGTGTTCTAAAATCATCTTCAAAGTGTGTGGGAAAAGCCTATTGCAGGGGCATGGAACCATATTACTGTTCTTCCAGCCACATAGAGAGCCATATTATTGTTCTAAATTTTAGAAAACTAATATGGCTCTCTGCGGCTGAAACAGGCTTTTCCCACACACTTTGAAAATTATTTTAGAACACTAATATGGCTCTCTGCGGCTGAAACAGGCTTTTCCCACACACTTTGAAGATGATTTTAGAACACTAATATGGCTCTCTGCGGCTGAAACAGGCTTTTCCCACACACTTTGAAGATGATTTTTGAACACTAATATGGCTCTCTGCGGCTGAAACAGGCTTTTCCCACACACTTTGAAGATGATTTTTGAACACTAATATGGCTTTCTGCGGCTGAAATAGGCTTTTCCACACACTTTGAAGAGGATTTTAGAACACTAATATGGCTCGCTGCGGCTGAAACTGGCTTTTCCCACACACTGTGAAGATGATTTTAGAACACTAATATGGCTCTCTGTGGCTGAAACAGGCTTTTGCCAAACACTTTGAAGATGATTTTTGAACACTAATATGGCTCTCTGCGGATGAAACAGGCTTTTTCCACACACTGTGAAGATGATTTTAGAACACTAATATGGCTCTCTGCGGCTGAAATAGGCTTTTCCCATACACTTTGAAGATGATTTTAGAAGAATAATCTTTCCCTTAAAGCAACAGCTGGAACCTTTCCCTGTACAACTTGATGATGATTTTAGAACACTAATCTTTCCCTTAAAGCAACAGCTGGAACCTTTCCCTGTACAACTTGAAGATGATTTTAGAAGAATAATCTTTCCCTTAAAGCAACATACTCTACCTAGTCCAGTCATATTGTTCTGTGCAGCAGGATGAGGTGTGCAATCTGTCCCTCAAAGCACCAGTACTAGTATCTCTCCCTAGTCCACAATCAGATCGTTCAGTAATGCAGGATGAGATGTTCTGCAATCTGTCCCTCACAGAGCCAGCAGCATCCTCTCCCTAAACTATCCTGAGAGCATATGACATGCAGCACGGTGACTCCAGCCCCATATAGAGGCTGGGTCACATGGTGCACTGGCCAATCACAGCCATGCCATTAGTAGGCATGGCTGTGATGGCTTCTAGGGAAAACCAGTGAAACACTTGTTGATTGGCTGCCCTTGGCAGCTTTTCAACACGTGTAATAAAATACCAGAACCCGGATCTGAACCTGGACTTTTTTTGAAAAGTCCGGGTTCGGGTCCGGGTCCCGGACACCCAAAAGTTCGGTACGGACCCGGACTTTACAGTTCGGGTTCGCTCAACTCTAGTCGTCAACAAATAGTAAATGGATTGTTGTCAGTCTTGACAATGAATTGTGCTCCATACAGATAGTCTTTCAACTTATCCAGCACTGCCCATTTCAAAGCCAGAAGTTCCAAAATATGAGCCGGGTAACTCCTTTCAGAGGAAATAAGGCTTCTGCTTACATATTCCACTGTTCAAAGTTGCCCATCTTGCTCTTGATAAAGTATTCCACCCAATCCATCTCTACTGGCATCCACATGAATCTCATATGGCTTGGAGGGGTCAAGACCGTGGCCTTCGTCAAGCTGTATTTTAATCGCTGATAAGTTTCTCCACACAATGGGTCCCACTGACAGCAAATGGATTCCATCTTCCCCCTTTGGCCTGTTTTCTTCTCTGGTCTCTTCCCATTCTCTTCCCCAGAAGGTACCTGCAACAATTCATTCAAAGGCTTGGCTATTCTGACTAAATTAGCCACAAATCTTCGATAATAAGAGCAAAATCCTAAGAAAGACTTCAATTCTGTCACAGTCTCCAGTCGTGCCATGCAGTGATGGCTTCCAGCTTCTTCGGTTCAGTTGCCACTCCCTTAGCAGACACCCCATGCCTCAAGTAGGTAACCGAAGTACGATAGAATTGGCACTTTTCCAAGGATAACTTCAGTCCCTCCTCATGATATCTCTCAAATACTTTTGCTAATCGTGCCTCATGCTCTTCCAAAGTTTTCCCAAACACTATGATATCATCGAGATACACCAGGACTTCCACCAGGTTCATGTCTCCTAATGTTCTCTCCATCAATCTTTGAAAGGTAGCTGGAGCTCCAGTCAGTCCTTGTGGCATTTCGATTGAATTAATAAAATCCCAAAGGGCAGATGAAAGCAGTCTTCTCCTTATCCTCGGCACACATAGGTATTTGATAATACCCACTCTTCATATCCAGCACACTAGCTCCACTTAGCTCCTGCCAAGCACTGTAATGCATCTTCAATTCTTGGAGTAGTATACTGGTCAGGGATGGTTCTCCAATTGAGAGTTCGATAGCCTATGCACATTCTCAGTGTTCCATTCTTCTTCCGGACTACTAATATTGAAGACGCATATGGACTTCTAGATTCCTGAATCACTCCAGACCTCTTCAACTCTGCCAACTGCTCCCTCAAATCTTCCAAGTCGCTAAGAGGGATCCTCTAAACCCTTTCCCTAAATAGCTTTTCTTACTGTAAGCGAATCCTATAGTGGGTACTTTTAGCACATCCCACATCAAAATCATCACTTGCAAATATTTTTCTCCATCTTCGCAGTCAAGACTTCATTCTGTCTCTCCACAGCACATTATTCCATTTCTTTTCTCAGACTCTGCAGACCCTCTCCTTCCTGATCCTCTTCAGGTGTTATAGGAGTAGCTGCACTCACTTGACCCACTGACATCCTTGCCTTCAGAACCACAGGACGATCAGATATGTTTTGCAAACTGATATGCATTTTGTTTTTATTCTGCAACAGAGCTGTCATGGGTACTATCTCAGGCACCATGGTCAGACCAGCAGCTTTAGCTTGAGCATCTGTATCCAACACTACAAAAGGCCCAGGGTGATCCCAAATCAACTTCACAGTAGCCATCAAACAGGTGACTTCTCCCTGCTGAAGCACAGTCTCTCTCATATCCAACTTCCACAATCGACCTACCTCTTGAACGGGGACCTTCTTCTCCTGGATCACTTACTGGCAAGCTTGGTACAAAGCAGGGTGAATCTCCTCAGGTATCACTTCATTTTCACCTACTACTTACTCCAACAATCTTCAGACCAAATCAGTGTTAGTCCCAATTATCATAGAATTGTTTCCAGCTCCTGCTGGTCTTGGACACACCACAGCAAACGTTTCTACCCTGCCAGTGGCTGCCGGCCCAAAAGAGATTCTGATCAGAATATATCCATCATAGGGAAATCAATTGGTCCTAAGTCCCCAGATTTCCAAATCTTCCAGCTTGTTCGGAGGTATATGCTTTAGATACTGATTGTAGAAGTCTCTATAAAGAAGGGTAACCTGAGCCCCAGTATCTAACAGAGCCCTACTGTAGATGCCTTCCACTTGCACTGAAACAATGGGTGAAGGCCCCACTAACTTTTCTGGGAGAAGACTTTTTTTTCTGAACATTGGCATTACTTATCAAACCACTTTGTGAGGATCTAACGCTAGCCTTAGAAATCAACCCAGCATTGACTCCCTGTGCAAGGTACTCAGACCCCGATGACGGGTTAGATACTCTCTCTTTCTTCTGACTCTTCTTCTTTGGACTGGTCCTATGCTTGTTTGGTTTTATGGAGCTCAGATTCTTCGGGTTCTCAGTTGGCTCCTTCACTGAGACCCTTTGAAGTTTTCCCGCCTTCTGAGTTGACAAAATTTGTTGTAATGCTTTCAGTAGCTCAGCAATGAAATTGAAGCCCTCTTCTCTTTTTGGGCATTGTCTCCTGAAATGGCAAATCTCTGCACACTTAAAGCATTTCCTTCAATCAATCCTGTCAGTCTGAATAGTTACTTGAGCTTCCATAACTCTTGACAAAGTTTGCTGCAATTGATCTTGAGCTTGAACTACTTGGGTTAGCAACTTAACTGGCGATTCTTCAGGAGTTGGGGAAGGTACAGGATTTCTAGTACTCTCTCCCCATTCTGAACCATCATCACTGTCAGCTTCCAATATTCCCGACTCAATCTGCACTTGTTGAGCAGTCACTTTCCCAGCCTTTAAAGTAATATTAGCTCCTGTGGGGGTTCCTTGATTCTTTTCATCCAGCAAAACCTCTTCTTCTCTAACCATCTTCATCAATTCAGGATAACTGGACGCGACCTGAATTCCCTTCTACAACTTCGTAAAACAATAGGATGATTAGGCCTCGCTCCTTGTAAAATCCTCCCCATCTCACTTTATCGAATTCCTTGGGCTTAATTCCTTTCTTTAGAATAATTTGGTGCAAAACCCTATCAACTAGGACAACATATGCAGATAACTTCTCTCCTCTTGACTGATGAGTATGTTCAAACTCATACAACAAGTCAGGGATTTCTCCACTCTTCCATATATTGCACACAGAGCTTCTACATAATCCATAGCAATGCACTCTGGCTTTCCTCTCTTCAAACTTTGGATCACATCCACAGCTGGACTCCGCAGACTTTCACTTATTCGCTGTCTTTTCACAGCTTCAGACACATTCCAGTCTTCAACTGCTTGAATAGCCCAATCCATCCAACTATCAAAATCTTCTTTTCCTTCAGGAGTGGGTGTGCGACCCAAGAAAAACGGTAGCTTCCGGTAACCCTGATGAGCTGTGATGTTATTGCTCTTAATTAAGCTTTCCACTAGTTTGCGCGTGTCCGTGTAAAACGAGGCAGGGGGCAAGCCCTTTATAGTAGCTTCAGCTCTTAGTTCCTCTAAGTCAGACTTCACAGAGGTACAGAGAACTTCTTATAGTTCTGATCCTTCTACCATCCGCAATGGCATAACCTGAGCCTCTAATCCTTCCTTTAATGTGACAGTTTCTTCCCGAAGACTCGTTGGAATGCTGTCTCGTAATTCTACTAAAGCGTGGGTCTTATCTTCTTCATACTCAATTCTCAAGTCCACAACATAAGACCCTTGAGTTGGAAAAGCCCCTCTCAACATCATTCGCACATCCTTTTCAGTCCATCCCACACCAGGTAACTTCAATACACTGGACAAGTCCAGTCGACTCCCTTCCTCTTGTGCCCACTTGGTAACAGCAATAGAGTCCATTTGACCTTGAGGGGTTTCTGCAGACCTCCTGAGGTTCACTGTAGGGGGAATCACCAATGAGCCCCCAAATGTAGCACTGCCCTCTTGAGGGTTGCATAAGAAATCAATTCCCCCTTGGTCTCCAACACTCTGAGAGTCCTCCACCACCCCTGACACTCTGGGTTCACTCATATTGCAATGTTATTGTAGTTCACACTGATATAGTAATTGAGACCACACCAACTTCTAAGGTCAAGATGTTTACTTATTTGAAAAAGATACAACTTTAGAGCAGAAACTCACGTATTCAAATGCAATAATAACAGTTAAAGTCACGATGAAGAATCATAAAGTATAAACTTAACCTGAAATACTGTGTTAGATAATAGGAATTGATGAATAAAAAAATATTCACTTTGCCTTTAAAATTTCTTTAGCAACTATATCCAATGTACATTAGCAATCTTCCTTTGAGCTTAATTAAATATCCTGCAGTCAGAGAAGATGCACAATGTAAAGATTATTTACGTGTTGAATCAATATATGTTGGGGGATTTCCTACATTCAAATATCAGTATATATGTACTTATGAATTCTAGGTATATTGATACCACTCAATAGGATGTATACAATCTGAATATAACTCTATAGCAGTTCAATTATATTCTCAAACATAAATCCACAACATTACTATGTAACTGAATAAATTCTCCTGTTCTGATTCAGAAAGTTCTGTAAGAGAATAAGGTCATGTGAGAAATAGTAGCTACAATAGTAGTAGTCTGGCTGCAAAGATCAGCTGATCTTCTGCCAGCTTGGTTAATTAGGAAGTAGGTACCTTAATTACTGTGTTTAATAATCCTTTTAGAGAAGACACAAAGATAGCAAATTTCACTGAACTAATGTAAGGCTATTTTATGAAGATCACTGATTTAAAGGTGATTTGTTATCTACAGTTGTGCTCATAAGTTTCCATACCCTGGCAGAATTTAAGATTTCTTGGCCATTTTTTTTTTTTTTTTTTTTTTCACAATCAGGTTTTATTTAGGAAAAGAGTGTAACGTACATGTTTCATTCACAGTGTAACATTCACGTCAAAATTATTCAATTACAGTATTTCTTTTAGTAAGCAGACAAATTTGTGAAAAAATTAACTGAGTTATAGATGGTATTACAAAAATTTGCATGGGTATTGCGTTTTACCATGTGATTCTATGAAAATAAAGTAATAATCTGAAGAAATAAACAGTATATTGTTGTCTGCAAATCTCAGTATATGGTAGATAATAGACTAGATCGCAACATGAAAGAATAACCAAATGCAAGATAGGTCTAATTAGACAACTGTAGAATCAATTTTAATTGTCCCGTATGAGGGACCTAAGGTAAGTAATGGAGATAATAGAGAGAAAAGTAAATGTAGAAAGAGAAAAGAGGTAGGACAGGTTTGGAGAAACCAGCCATCTCGGCCATCTTGATAGGAGGGTGTGATTCTGGTATGTTTGTTGGTGGGATATTCGTCTGTCTTGTAATTGAGCGGTTCCTTATATGGTGTGTAAGAAGTCGTTTAGCTCCTTATTTCTGAGTATAGGTTTGACTGGGTGAATTTGAGCCAATTGTCCCAAACATTGTGGAACTTTGAAATGGATTCATTTCTCATCGCATTAATTTCTTCCATTTTATATGTTAGGTTCAAACCATTCTGAAATAGAAGGGGTGTTTGTTAGCTTCCAATATAGTGGTATGAGTGCTTTAGCTGAGTTTAGCAAGTGTCTTGTCAATGAGTGCTTATATCTTCGTTCAGGTAAATGGTTTATATGTAAAAGGTGTATATTTGGTAAATGGACTTGCTTCTATATTCGTGAGTAACTGTTCTGTGAACGATTTGAGTCGATTTCGTGAGTATGGTGATATAACCTTCGATTGTTTGTGGGGAAGATAAAGTCTTACCAAACTTGGATTGTATATTTTACCTTCTTTAATTACGCTACTCTTTACTTAGGTAAAGTTTCAAGGTGTTACAAACCCTGTTAACCGAGTTTAAGTGGGTCAGTTTGGATATGAGTCTTTATTCCTCGATTTGCTGAAGAATGTGTGGTATATTCCTTGGCGAGTTAATGTTC
>BLSH010483688.1:74429-86961 GCA_018402905.1 Glandirana rugosa | reverse complement strand
AAACGCGACGTCAAACTGTCACCCACCAGTCGTTGACCAATTTCTGTTTTATAATTTTTTTTTTTAACAAATGAAGACGGGATCTGGTCTTCACTGCAGTACTACAACGAGACCAAGAGGTTTTGGTATCTCCACTAGTCTCTGCTAGACCCCTGTAGACTTTCACTAGGTCACCGCTTAATCGGAGAGTCTGGCGAAAGTACTCTATCGGTCAGTGGCCAACTTTTTTTTTATTTTTATGACCCTAATACCGACTATAGAAGTCGGTATTGGGACCATTTGGTGAACGTTTGGCATTATATGTCAACACGAGTTTTCAAATCGGACACCCTAAAGTTCGGTACGGACCCGAACGTTACAGTCCGGGTTCGCTCAACACTAGTTATCATTCATATTCTCTGAAAAATGGCCAAGAAATCATAAATTCTGCCAGAGTATGTAAACTTTTGAGCACAACTGTATATTACGGTTTGCAAGTGGTTTACCAGGGTTATGGCTGAAGATATCAGCCATAATCCCAGTATTTTTATTTTTTTTTCAACCGGTGACTGGCTATCTCATGAAAGCGGTCTGAGAGGCTAATTCGCCACTGGATCACTTTCAGATGTCCCCAGATCGTCTCTGATCACCTCTATGGTTTTGGAGAACCAGAGCAACATCATGACGTCACTTCTGGTCTAGGGCAGAAGTAAACAATTTTTTTTTTTAATATTTTGTCTTTAACCAGTTGCTGACCACCCACTGTCAAACTGCAGCGCAAATTGGCGTAGATGTACGGCGGCTACTGACTGCGTGAGTGTGCCCATGTGTCGGGTGGACTCGATGTCCACCACTGTCCCGCAAACGACTGTTACAGAGGCAGAATTGAGATCTGCCAGTGTAAACACAGCGGATCTCTGTTCTGTCAGGGGACATATGACAGATCTACTGTTCCCAGTAATCGGTAACAGTCAGATCTGTCATGCCCTTGCCAGCCCAGTCCCCACAAAGTTAGAACACAGTAAGGGAGCACACTTAACCCCTTGATCGCCCCCTACAGTTAACCCCTTCTCTGCCAGTGACATTTATACCGTAATCAGTGGATATTTTTAGCTCTGATCGCTGTATAAATGTCATTGGTCTCAAAAAGTTTCAAAAGCGTCCCATATGTCCACCACAATATCGCAGTCCTGGTAAAAATTACAGATTACTAGTAAAAAAAAAAATAATAAAAATACCATTAATATATTCCCATAGTTTGTAGATGCGATAACTTTTGTGCAACCTAATCAATATTAGCAAAAATTTGTAGAAGAATATATATTGGCATAAACTGAGGAATAAATTTGTTTTTTTACTTTTTTTGGGATATTTATTAAAAATATTGTTTTTTCCAAAATTGTCATTGCATGCGCAATTTTAAAGCGTTACATGTTAGGTATCTATTTACTCTCCATAACATCTTTCATATTTTACAAAAAAAATTGTGGTACATATTACGATTTTTTTATTTTTTTTTTATTTGTTACAATTTTAAAAAAGTGTGTTTAAAAACCACCGCACAAATACTTTGGGATGGTCAATTGATTTACTGCTTTTGCAAGCAAATACATCTACCCTAAGCCTCTTGGAGTGCTTTCCTACTCCCTCTTCCATTTCTCCTCCTTTGTGGCACACTGATTGGTGAACAGAGGTGTGGTTGCCATCTTGGATGCAATCTTGAAATAAGTTTTATTGATTGCTGTACTTTTAAGTGATGTATTATTATGGCTGTTGTAAATAAGGTATGTGAAGATGTATAAGATACTCTATATTTAGCAACATGTATACATGTATACACATGCCAGGGTGCTGGGTGTAATCCTTGACTCTGACCTCTCCTTCAGCCCCCACATCCAATCACTGGCTAAAACTTGCCGCCTTAACCTCCGCAACATCTCCAGAATTCCACCCTTCCTGACTAACGCCTTGACTACTGCTACTCTCTCCTTAATGGCCTACCCTTACACAGCTTATCCCCCTTCAGTCTATTATGAATGCTGCTACTAGACTAATACACCTCACTAACCGATCCGTGACTGCTGCCCCTCTCTGCCAATCCCTTCACTGGCTTCCCCTACCCCACCGTGTAAAATTTAAAATACTAACCACAACATACAAGGTCATCCACAATATAGCCCCCAGCTACATCAGCAACCTCATCTGCAGATATTGCCCAAATCGTTCCCTTTGCTCCTCCCAGGACCTCCTGCTCTCTAGCTCCCTTATTACCTCCTCCAATGCTCGCCTTCAGGGCTTCTCCAGAGCCTCTCCCATCCTCTGCAACTCCTGGCCCCGGTATGTCCGATCAGCCCCTACCCTGTCCACCTTTAAAATATCCCTGAAAACTCATTTATTCAGGGAAGCCTATTCCCTTACCCACCTAAGAACTGTACCTGAGCCACCCCCATCAACCCATCCCCCGCAGCTACTACCTTTTGTACCACCACCCTCCTCCTTTTAGAATGTAAGCTCTACGAGCCGGGCCCTCTGTCCCTCCTGTATTGAACTGTATTGTAATTGTGCTGTCTCCCCCTCTACATTGTAAAGCGCTGCATAAACTGTTGGTGCTATATAAATTGTGTATAATAATAATAATGTATATGATAATATACCAGGATAAATTACATTTTCAAACTACAATTTGCATTACACATACTTACCTCTGTATCTCTCCTGAAGAAGCATGCCTGTTGCCTTTTGGAAATGCCCCGAGAAGTCCCTCCACCAACCAAGCCAATAAGGCTTAATGCAGTATAGATGTAGAGACAATAACTGAGCTGATGGGAGAACTGTAGTAGTACAAAAGGATATGTGTTATATGGTTTGATGTGAAATACATACAGTATTGCAATAATATTTGAGTTTTTTTAATAGAGTTCTTTGAAAGATAATAAAAAAAATTTATGTTTTAATCATATCTTGAATATATTTGATAAGTAGTGTATGTGGGTGTGGCTTAACGCTCCCAAGTGGAAACTCACACCGCTAGAAGCACTCGCTTATGTCTGGTTATTGAGCTGAGGTCAGCTGTCACTCTGCTCACAGTTAAAGCAGCTTAGAAGTGAGCATGTTCCGTATTTACAGTTAACCTTTCCAGTACATTTTACTTCTTCACTGTGCACATCTGATATTTAGTTGCTCTTTAACATCTCCCAGTGGATGTGGCAATTGCGAGTGGATACAGATGAGCATGTACTGCACTCCATCAGCACAGCTCAACATGTCACTTCTCTCCCAGTGACATTACAAAACTTCTCCCTGGAGCAAAGAGGTCACTCCTTCTTATGTTCCTGAGTGACCCTGAGGCCTCTCACTCTCTCTACTCCTTTTCTGTGACCTCTCAGGCTAGGTACGTGTGCCGCAATGCTAACCCAAATATTTGGGGCACATAGGGAGGCGGCCAAGCTTGCAATATATTTGTAAAGCTCTGAGTAAATTGACAGCACTATGTAAGTACTTGTAATTAAATAAAATACCAGGCCCTTCCATCGCCCTTGCCATGTCACCGACAACTCACCACTGGCTGACTGCTTAAGCACCCAACATTACTCTGTTTGTCCCACAAATGGTAATATAGCCTCTTCCACTTCACACTGATTTCTCTTCATTCCCATTCTAAGCCCATTTTTTAGGTATGCAATGCACACACCCTTCTAAAGTAACTTCAGATCAGGCACCATATTGGAACTTTAGAATTTTGCTAGCAAAATTCTTAATCACATGTCGGTACAAAACTCCATACATTGCTCTAGTTGATCCTAACCTCAGGCTGCGCCAGATCATACCTTATAAATAGTGCAAGGTCCATAGAATAAAGTCCATCTCTGGTGAATCCAACTTTGGTATCCCGACTGGGTACTCGCCAGGGGGAGCCCAATGACAAAGACAGTCCTACATGTGGCAACAGTTCTCCATACAATTCCCCATCCAAAGGCCCTGCAAGGTTGCCTCTCCTTGTATTTATATCACATTTATACCAGAGCCATGAACACACGGGAGCCAGCAATAGTAACCCTATCCTAACTTCCGGGCAGCTTGGCAGCAAAATAAACATGTTAAATCAGTACAAGGTCATGGCAAAATGAGGTAGAACATTGCCAAGTATTCACCCCAAATAGGCACCTGCCTACAAGTACCTAAAAAATTCAAAATAATTACCTATGGGTGGGTGTTTTGTTTCTTGTATTAATTATATGGGATGTTGGTACATTCCCTAAAGAGGATAATTTTTGACTGGACCATGCTCCGCTTATTATTACTAGTACACACGTTAGAATAGATATTGTTTGCTCCCCAGGGATATTTTAAAGAAAGTATATTATTTCCATCTTAGCTTGTGGCATTCCTGTTGCTGATACTTGTCACTGCCCATGGGGGATGGTCAGATTCCACCATCTTCTGGGCTTATTATAAATACTTCCACTCTAAGTAATGTGAGTACAATATTTATTTTGGTTCACTGCACCCTTTTTCTCTATTTTCTCTTAAATTTTGGACTTCCTATGACTTTTTGTCTTGGCGACAATTGTCGGATAAGTTACTGCAAGACCTAGACATTCAAGGAGTCTATCTGCTTTAAAATGCAGCTTTTCCTAATTGTTGCTTTGGGTGCTATAAAGAGCAAATTAAATTTTTTTCTTTTTTATCCAATTTTTTAGAGATGTAATTGGATCAAGGGGTGAAAACCTTTGTCCAGAAGGTGATAGGAAAACCTTTTTCATTAGGTGATCCCCCCTTGCTTTGAAAATGTCTAGTCTTACTGTCTTTGTGACATGGAGGAAAAAATAAAGATGTATAAATGGGGCAAGATTGACCACTAATGACTGAAATGAATTACTTAAAATTATATTAAAGCCCAACTCCAGTGAAAACCTCTTTCCTTTAGCTTTGTAAGGATTTTGGAATGGTTATAAGTTCTGTGAAGTGAACAAAGGAGGCTAGATTAATTTTTCTGCCTCTGCTGAAAGAATAAGTGTATTGGATTTAGTCTCTGATCCTGAATCTCATTTCTGCTGTAGTTGGATGAGAGAAGGGGTTTTCAACTATGGTTCACAATGGAAATTCATCCTGCTTCAAGATTTTATACAACCTTCTGATACAAAGGGGGTTTCTGATGGGGACTCTAATGTAAAGGGGTCTCTGATGTAGGGAGAACCTTGATGTAAGGTGGTTCTGATGGGAGTTTGATGGGCTGAAGGTTATTTGGAAGTCCATTGCTTTGTTTTTCTGACGTTTTTTCTATTGTTCTAAATCTTATCATGCTGATAACAAAAAACTTCAAATAAAACCTTTTGTTACAAAAGTTTGTAGAACAAAATGTGTCTCTCATACTGAGAAGGTTGAAGACTCCTGGATAAGAGCAACAGATATACTAACATTTCCATAAACAACCATATCAGAAATATTCTCTGATGTCTGTAGGCACGTCAGCATTGCCAGATCTTAATCTAAAGAATTCATAATTTCAGACCATTTGGCACCATAGTACTCGAGATTACTTTGATCACTTTGCTTCTGTTACTGCACAGGTGCACACTGCACAGCAAGCACTTCAAATGGTACCTTTAGTTATCTGACAAGTTTGTCCAACCTGACAATTCAAACATGAACGTTACTGTGGGGATATTGACTTTTCTAAGAGCATATACAGTAAAATTCATAGTGACAGATCAGGCTATCACAAAGGAGAAATAAAGGCACACTTTGGCTCCAGACCATGCCTACTATGTGCCTATGAGTTTATTTAGATTTTTTTGAACCATTTGTTTTAACCACCTCAATACCAGTTAAATAAGTGGTATGTTATGTAACCTTAGCACTACATCACTGGTCACTAGAGGTCAAACCTCAAAATAAAGAAAAAAGATGGGAACAATGCTAAAACATACATACTGGTTTATTAAAAACACATCTTTTTTATTAGAAAAATATTTCTAAAAAAAAGGACAATTAGCCCCATAAAAACAATAGATGAATATGAGATGTGTATAACATCAACTACCCCGTACATATTCTTATGTTCAAATAAATATTGAACCTTGAGTATAGTGGGTATAGAACCAAACAATAAGCAGACTGATGTAATACCATGGTAGCATCATCTCCTTTCTCGGCGGTGGTGGGGTGCAGCCATTCCTCCTGGACGGAGTGAAATGTGTGAATGCCGCTCAGTCTTGGACTTATCGTTCTGCTCATACGGCATCAGCAGTTCTGAGCCAAAGATGAAGCCGGAAACAGCATTGGATCATGGAGAGGGTAAGTAGAACTTTATTTTAATAACATTTTTAGTCCTTTTTTAATGGGGGAAGATTGAAAAAATAAAAAAATGAAGGTCTTCTTTAGCTTTTATTTTTGTTTCTACCATCAATGCCAGGAGAACATCTGCTTTTATACCATAGCATTGAAATAAGGATAGCATTAGCCATATGTCAGTTTTAACCACTTACCAACCGGGGGCCATTTTTTATATTTGTTGGTTACAAGCTAAAAACAGTTTTTTTTTTGCTAGAAAATTACTTAGAACCCCCAAACATTATATATTTTTTTCAAAAACCTTAGAGAATAAAATGGCGATTGTTACAATACTTTTTGTCACACGGTATTCGCTCAGCGGTCTTTCAAGCGCGATTTTTTTGGAAAAATTTCACTTTTTTGAGTTAAAAAATAAGACAACAGTAAAGTTAGCCCAATTTTTTTGTATATTGTGAAAGAGGATGTTATGCCAAGTAAATAGATACCATACATGTTATGGTTGAAAATTGCGCGCACTCGCAGAATGGTGACAAAGTCCGGTACTTAAAAATTTCCATAGGCAACATTTTAAAAAATGTTAACAGTAAACAGATTAGAGGTGCAGAGGAGGTCTTTTGCTAGAATTATTGCTCACACTCTGGCGATCGCGGCGATACCTCGCATGTGTGGTTTGAACACCGTTTTCATATGCAGCCGCGACTTACCCATCCCTCCTTTGCACTTCACAGTATTCAGATCGCCAAAAACGGCGATTCTGAATACTGTCATTTTTTTAAAACTGGCTCCGATAGCCGCCGAGTAAACCGGAAGTGACGTTATGACGTTGCTTACGGAATTTGCCGAAGGAGACCCGATCGGAGCCAATTCCGGCTTCTATCAGGTCTCCTTCTAGCTGGCGGATGTGCCGGATCATCGCTCCGGTCTCCCGGTGGGACGGGAGGCCGGTGAAGAGTGGCGGAAGGCGGCGGGAGTGGGGGGGTCCCCTCCCGCCGCCGGGGATAATGGCCGAGCGGCTCCAGAACCGGATCAGTCATTAACCCCGGATAGCTGACCGTCCACTTTAAAAAACGATACCGGGATATAGCCTGCAGCTACGGGCTATATCCCGGTAGAGCCACTCAAAACTAGCCACCGCCTATTTACGGCGCTGGTCGGGAAGTGGTTAAGGATACCATGGCTTATAAATAAGATACAGACACTATTACTTTGATGTAGAAACAATACACACAGGAGGTGTTTATGAGGTATGGCACAAACAGAACCGAAAGTTTATCCAACATAAATACGTTTGTCTCATGTACCAAGACATTAGCAATAGTTTTGTGTGGGTACCTATACTATGAGACAGTTTATTTCAACCATATTCATCATTGCATTAAAGAGTAACAACACTTTTGTTGAGAAAAAAACATTCTCATCTGGATGATCTATGTACATTGCAAAGTTTTTAACAAACTTTGTAGTAGAATCCTACCTTCTGTTATTCTGAAGACAGTTGTTTTTGTCTGTGTCCCTGTAGAAAGTGAATCTGTATGGCAGTGGTTTCATAATTATCAATCAGCTGCTGCACTTGCAGGGCTCTAATGAGGAAATGCAAGGTCTGCATCCCTTTAGATGAGATTTCTTATTGGGAGTATCTCACCAAAAATTTTGTTGCAGGGGATGTCTGAATTCTGACTTGTATTTTAGTGCAGACTTTTAGGAAAATTGACGAGCCAATCACACAAGCAGGAAATTATGTTTCTGTGCACAAAACACCTCCAGGTAGCCATATTGCATTGCATTTTACAGAGAATCACAGTGCTGCAGATTGAAAAGGAAATGTCATTTTTAATAACATTCAATTACAATGACTTGTGTTGCAATTGCATACGCTATATATACTTTGTTTAATTGCTATTTTTTTCCCATGAAAGTGGAGTTACCCTTTAACAGTCAACATTTCTGTATGTTTGGATTAGTTAATTTAGTCCTTAGCTAGACCACTCTCATCTTCTTCTTCTTCTTCTTGATTCCTCAGTTAGTCTCCAGCTTTTATAGTGAGCATAAGATCTATTAGAAGATCATTATCTATTTACACTTTAATTTGACAGCTGAACATCTATGTATTGCATTTTGACAAGTAAAACTACATTGGGTGAAACTGCTGTGTCTTATTGGAGAGTCTGTGTAGGGCACTTATTCCTCAATTGATCATACTGGCTAGATGGACAGAGGTCTAAAGAAGCAAAGATAATGCATAAAGTGGTGCTTGAAACAATAACTGGGGATTTCTGGGCTGCCAAAACAATTTGCAAAAAAACCTGAGCACACATGGGGATCTATTTATAGAGACTAATATCAGACACTAAAAGAAAATTAGCCTGAAAAAGGAAAATTAATGAAGTTATGACACCATAGTGGCACAGTGGTTAGTACTTCTGTTTTGTAGCACTGGGGGTCATCAGCTCAAATCCCAGCCATGACACTACCTGCCTAGAGTTTGCAGTTCTCCCTGTGCTTGTGTGGGTTTCTTCCCACACTTCAAAGACATAGTTGTGGACGTATCCTCCCAACTGCACTACATTGTGGGTGTATCCTGCCAAATACGTCATGTTTTGGGTGGGGCCAACTCATTCTGTACATGGGGGTACCTTTCACCATGCATGTGCTCATCAATACCTGGAATTTCATAATGGCATTGTCCATGGCTGGCTGTCTTCCACAAACCCCAGTGTCTTTAGTGGCATCAGATGATTCCACTCAAAGGTAATCTGGAACCCATCGGAACACGGGAACCCTCGGCCCTCAGCTGTCCTTTTTATAGTTAAGACCAAAAGACCATGAACTGAGCTGTAACGTTTAACCCTTTCCCCAGCCTGGGCCAGCAGCTAAGTCACAATAACTAAGCACATGCTGGAATGTTAATTGACTTCTGTCTAAATTTGCCCTAGTATGTGTATGTAAGAATGTGAGTTAGGGACCTTAGACTGCAAGCTCCTTGAGGGCAGGGACTGATGTGAATGTACAATATACTGTATACAGTGTGTACATTTTCAGTGCTATATAAATAATAAGTTGCTACATCCAAGGACTGGTAAGCTACTATATAAAAACTAATATTTTTGAAGCTTACACTTTAACTTAATTAATTTGTTCTGTTAACTTTTTGCTATACCCCTTATTCCTATAATTTGTAAGCTTTCTTTGGTAGGTCCCTCATTGTAATTTGCATATAGTGATAGTAAACACAAGTCTTTAGACCAACATGGTTGCATAAACAATAAGAGAAGTAATTATGTGGCGCGCAAAGCAGCAGTAAGTGGGTGTGGTTTAAAATGTGCTAACTTTTGGGTGTGGCTTAAAGGGGGTGAACTAAAATAGAGTCTGAGATGACTGTGTAGGATGGATATGTGTGTGTGTCTGTAGGATGGAGATTACTGACAGCCATCCCCACCAGGTAGAGACTTAAAATGGCTGCTGCTGCTCGCTACTAACCCCTGTCCCTCACAGAGAGAGAGAGACCAGCCATCCTGATCTTCCCTTAGAAATGGAGAGGCAGAGAGCCCAAATTTCAGCAGTGAACATACTTTTGCTTGGGTGCACTCCAGCCTCACACGTGTTGCAGTTCAAGGTGGCCTGGCATATTCATCTTCACCCCTCCGAGGCTGGTCATGCCCCATCTCTGAGTCCCACTCAATCACTGGGAGGATAGCTCCGCCTGACCTCCTCGCATGCAGTTTTAATTGTAACGGAGGAGGTCGGGGGAGGATCTGAGTCTGTTTGTATTATTAACCTCTGTGTTCCCCCGGCACTGTGGCGGTGCTTTGTAATACCAAGTGAGCTAGGCTGCTGACCTTCCGTGGCAGAGCTTAGTTTTCGTGATTCTGCTCGGGAAAATGTCTGGCTAGGACATCAGTCAGTTTTCTGTCCCAGGAAATTAGGTACTGTTGGCAACGATGCATGTTCTAACCACGAACATAAGGGGACATCTCTTTTCTGAAGTGACCAAAGGTACACTACAATTTTCACATTATTATTATTAATTTAATTTCCTGTGTTTTACTGAAAATAATTGTCTTATTTAGAGAAGGTGAGTGTAAAAAAATAGATTTCATTTAGTAGTAATTGAGATTTTTCACCAGTATGCTGGATACTCTCCACTAGCATTCATCAAAAGCAGCAGATGGTAACCTGTTCCCTCATAAAACTGCCTTCTCCACCAATATGGGCAGTACTAGGCCTCAAGCTTATTGCCCCTCCACTAGAGCCTCTCCAGCTTGTCAATATACAGGACATTACAAGGACATGGGTTTCCAGATCCCCACTAGTTCCTCTTCAGTTGTGGACAGCAACCACCTATCTCTACAGAATAGAGACAAGCGCGCCAGACCTAAGCGCAGTAAATCAAAACCACAATTTATTAAACAGATAATGGAGATGGGTACTCACAAGATTAAAAACAAAAAGAGCATAAGTTCCGCTTTAGCCCGAAGGCTGTGTCACATTTCTGCTGTAAGCCTGCGCTGGGATGCCACTGGAGCTGTTGGTAAAGTAGCAGGTCGGCTGGCCAGGACCATCTGTACACTCTGTGGATCGTCTGCAACTCGTCTTCGAACGCACCAAGCGCCGGAAGATGGAAAATTGGAAGTTCGGCGTACTGGAAGTGACGTCAGTGAACGTGGAGCCAATAGGGTGACGCGTTTCAATACATCTCGTATTTTCTTCAGACCTTGAATGGGAAGGAGGTGAGCGGTCCTGTTATAGGAGGCCCAAGGGGAGGGATGTTCTATCAGGTGGTCTATAATGACCTGAAGGAGTTGTGCAATAAAAATCACCGTAATAAATCTCATTATTGCTCCATGAATCTCACTCCTGAAGAACACCTAGCTCTAGAGGCCTTAACGAAGAATGATAATATGATCATCAAACTTGCGGACAAAGGAGGAGGAATTGTCCTCCAGGATAAGTCAGCATATACAGCAGAAGCACATCGCCTCCTTTCAGACTCAAGCACTTATGTCAAATTGAAGTGTGATCCATTGCCAGATTTCACCTCAGATTCAGAACTGCTCCTGAACTGGGCCTACACAGAAGGTGTCTGTACCAAAAGCGAACTAACCTTCTTTCGTAGATCTTTTTACAATGTGCCCTACTTCTACCACCTCCCCAAAGTGCATAAGGATGCAACCAATCCACCAGGGTGCCCCATTATAGCATCCATGGAAAGCCTCACATCCTCATTTTCACAATATGTGGATCATTTTTGGCAACCCGTAGCCCAGGCCTTGCCTGCATATATTCGAGATGAAACCCATCTCATGGAACTCCTAGAACCCTACAGTAGGGAACATTCTTATCTATGAGCATCTGTTAGAAGAAGACTGTTCCAAGGGTTAATTGCATTTGATTTCCTCTGAGTTGCTGTCCGTTCTACAGCGTCTGAGTACCTGTGACCCTCAGCTCTCCTGCCTGAAACCTGCTTCCTGTGTAGTTCCTGTTCCTGTTTACCGACCCAGCTTGCTCTGACCTGCTACCTATCTGCCAGCACCGACCCCAGCTATTCACGACCATCCGTTTGCCTGACCCTTCTGTACCTTTGCTGCCCATCTGTTAACGAACCCTGCTTGGACTTGACCACTCTCCGCCTGAACCCCTTGTACCTTGCCTGCCTGTCAGTTGCCGACCCAGCCTGAACGACCACTCTTCTGACTTGCACGACCATTCGGAGCCTCACATCACCACCTTCAGTGACCATCCGGCCCTCGTGCCATCCCGCACTCACGGGTCTCCTGTCTGCTCTACCAGGGACCCCTGAATCGGGTGTGCAAGAGTGGTTGTTCCCTGCACACGCCAGACTCCACCACCAGGACCGTGACAGTAACGGACAGCCATGTTCGAGTCTGCGCAGGGAACACCCTCTGCTATGGAGGAACTGTGCATCCATTTGGCCGGCCTCACACAGGCGGTGAAAAACTTGCAAGATGGCTACAACCGCCTGGAGGGGCAAGTGCGTGAGCTCTCCGCTCCCTCCTCACCTGGAGGAACTGCAGCAGCCCGCACCATCGTGGCTCTGCCATCGGAGCCCAAGGTCCCCCTTCCAGACAGATTTTCTGGGGATCGGAGGAAGTTCAGAGCCTTCCGCAGCTCCTGCGAGCTGTACTTCAGTCTCCAGCCCCGCACCTTCTCCCTGGAGGCCACTAAAGTGGGCCTGGTGGTCTCCCTGCTACAGGGGGAACCGCAGACCTGGGCTCACCGACTCTGGGAGCAGAGAGCGCCT
>BLSH010483688.1:50454-71662 GCA_018402905.1 Glandirana rugosa | reverse complement strand
CGACCGTGGCACCAAAGTGGCCGATTCGACCCCTCAGGGCATCCCACCTTCGGTATCAACCGGGTCTTCCCCCTGACGAAACACCTGCTCACATGTCTTAACAACATTCGTTTGAGGCGGTTCCCCTCATTACACGGGGTTAGCAAGACCCTTATCCTTCTTTTCGTCGCCTCCATAACGAGGTCTCAAACTAATCAAGCAAGGCAGACCGGTAATCAAACCCCCACCATACGGCAACTCTTGCTCTCTAGCTAGAGGTCCCGCCTTGTCTCTCGAGAGGTCTTCGCGCTCCACTTGACATGTGGAGCCAGCCTATGATACAACAGATGTACACTCGTCCACAAAGCAGTCCCCCTTCTGGGCCAACTATGGCTTCCACCCTACGGGACTCCCCAGCTTAGCCGGTGAAACCACGGTGCCAGCGGTACAGGAATCCGCTCAGTTCTTACAGTCCAACTGGAAGCTGCTGCAAGAAACACTTGCCAGGACGCAGGAGGTAGCTAAAGCAGCGTTTGATAGGAAAAAACGAGGTGAACTCAACCTCCAACCTGGTGACAAAACTTGGCTGTCTACCAAGAATTTGAAGCTGTCCTGCCCATCCAAGAAGCTGGGCCCACGATTTATTGGGCCTTTCCCTGTCAAGCGGAAGATTAACCAGGTGTCTTACGAGTTGGAGCTCCCACAGTCTCTGAAGATACACCCGGTGTTCCATGTGTCTCTACTGAAGCCGGTGATCCCAGACCCCTTCCCCAATAGAGCTGGTGCTCCCCCTGCCCCTGTCTTGATTGATGGAGAAGAGGAGTTTGAGGTCGAGTCCGTACTCGACTGTAGGAAAAGGGGCATGGTGGTTCAGTACCTTGTAAAATGGAAGGGTTACGGTCCGGAAGAGAGCTCTTGGGAGCCTGAGACCAACTTTCATGCCGATGACTGCATCCGAACTTTTCAGGATAACAACTCGGCTAAGCTGGCCAAGATGGGCATCCGGAGGCTGCCCCTTGGGGGGGGGCAATGTTAGAAGAAGACTGTTCCAAGGGTTAATTGCATTTGATTTCCTCTGAGTTGTTGTCCGTTCTACAGCGTCTGAGTACCTGTGACCCTCAGCTCTCCTGCCTGTAACCTGCTTCCTGTGTAGTTCCTGTTCCTGTGTACCGACCCAGCTTGCTCTGACCTGCTACCTATCTGCCAGCACCGACCCCAGCTATTCACGACAATCCGTTTGCCTGACCCTTCTGTACCTTTGCTGCCCATCTGTTAATGAACCCTGCTTGGACTTGACCACTCTCCGCCTGAACCCCTTGTACCTTGCCTGCCTGCCAGTTGCCGACCCAGCCTGAACGACCACTCTTCTGACTTGCACGACCATTCGGAGCCTCACATCACCACCTTCAGTGACCATCCGGCCCTCGTGCCATCCCGCACTCATGGGTCTCCTGTCTGCTCTACCAGGGACCCCTGAATCGGGTGCGCAAGAGTGGTTGTTCCCTGCACACGCCAGACTCCACCACCAGGACTGTGACAGCATCCTTGGATGTCTGTTCCCTGTACACTTCCATACCACATGAGGTTGGCCTCTTAGCCATGTCTCATTTCCTGGCGGAAGATTCTTCCTTACACCCCAACCAGGCGGAGTTCATCCTTCAAGCAACATAATTTTGTCTGGAACATAACTACTTCCAGTTTGAGGGCAACTACTATCTGCAAAAACAGGGCACAGCGATGGGGGCAAATTTTGCCCCCAGTTACGCCAAGATCCCCATGGGGCTATGGGAATCTAGGCACATATGGAACAACAACCAGTTCGCCGAACATCTCATTTTCTATGGACGCTACATCAATGATGTTATAATCACATGGGGTGGTTCCCTTGATCTTTTCCAACAGTTTGTGTTTTTTTGCAATTCAAATACATTTGGGCTAACATTCACTTCTGTAGCAGATCCTGAGTCTTTGTGCTTTTTGGACCTGGAGTTATCCCATTTGGATACCCAGATCATTGCAAGGAATTACTCCAAGCCTACTGCGGGAAATTCTTTCTTACACTACACCAGTTGCCATCACCCCAGGTGGGTCCGCAATGTACCAAAAAGTAAATTCCATCGTCTCAGAAACAACTGCACTAAGCTAGAAGACTACATAATACAGAGTGAATTCCTGAAAATTTTTTTTATTGATAACGGATATCCGCTGTCACTGGTTCAGGAGGCTGCACACCAATATGCAGTAGATACCCCATCCAGTACTAAGGGCAATACTCAAGGGCCCACTATTAGATTCATTACTCAATATCATAACCACTTCCGAAAAATGGAAAACATTTTCCGAAAACATTGGTCTATATTAACCCAGGATCCACATTTAGCATCCTCTATTTCAGAGGCCCCCAAATTTGCCTACAGAAAAGCGAGAAATGTGAAAAGCAAAATTGCTCCCAGCAAGATAAAATCTTCTGCCAAAAGGAGTACCCTCAAACAACTTACCCTGGTCCCTTTGGTGGGAATGTACCGTTGTAAAAAGGCCCTTTGTCTTACCTGTGCCCACGTCCCCCATGGGAAAAAATCCTTTGTATGTGGTAACACGACCCACCATATCAAAGATTTCTACAACTGTTCCACCACCCACGTGGTGTACTGTTTGTCCTGTCCTTGTGGTCTCTACTATGTCGGGAGGACCATCAGGACCCTCAGAGCCAGGTTTGGTGAACACCGTAGATCGGTTACAGAGGGCGAACCTGTACTCAGCATTCCTCACCATTTTGCCAAACACCACTCCCGGTCCACAGATGGTCTGCAGGTCTGGGTCATTGAGTCCATTCCTGACACCTATCCTCCAGCAGAACACTTCCGGAGGCTATGTAGTTGGGAAACCTTTTGGATCTTCACCCTGAACTGTTTGGCGCCTATGGGCTTGAATGAGGAAATAGAGATCAACACTGTTTTATAACTGTCTCTGTAGACACACAGGGGGAGTATGGATTGGGGATAGTCAGCTACCCCAACATTTGGGATGATATATACCTGTGGGCTTGTCCCACCCCTGCCCCGGACCCATGTCCCCCATGTGTGTACAGATTTATGTGTACTTTCCATCAGATCATTCTCCTGGTATCATCACTTCAGATGGTTTCAGTTCAATTCCCATGGTTTATGTGTTTGGTTTCTATACCAATGAATCTGAGTGTCTACATATGCACGCACACAGGCATTGGTGTGCATGTTTCATATGTACTTACATAGGTGCATGCACACATTCTTGTGTGTATGCACGGATGTATTCAGCCTTTAAATTATAATTCTTGTACATATACCTGTACATTTTTGTCATTCACACACATACATATATATATATATACATATAGTATATCTTATAATCCTAATTTCCATCGTATTCTTCTTCTTCTTTTATTTTTAAAAAAAAATAATAATTCAAATTTTAATTCATTTTTTTTTTTTTAATTTTCTCTCACAACCATTATTAATATATACATATATTACATTCCCTGATTTCTATTACTCCATATATATATATATATATATATATATATATACATAATACCAAAACCAGGTCTTTGTCTTTCCATTTCCCCCTCCCTTTTCATCATTAGCTTATTGCTATTATAACATGAGCCATGGTGTTTATGGAGATGAGTGGTACTGTTCCTTGACCACTAGAGGTCTCTCTTGCTCCTCCTGGGAGTTCCTCCCTTTGGGCCTCCTATAACAGAACTGCTCACCTCCTTCCCATTCAGGGTCTGAAGAAAATACGAGATGTATTGAAACGCGTCACCCTATTGGCTCCAGGTTCACTGACGGCACTTCCGGTACGCCGAACTTCCGGTTTTCCATCTTCCAGGCGCTTGGTGCGTTCCAAGACAAGCTGCAGACGATCCACAGAGTGTACAGACGGTCCTGGCCGGCCGACCTGCTACTCTACCAACAACTCCAGTGGCATCCCAGCGCAGGCTTACAGCAGGAATGTGACACAGCCTTTGGGCCAAAGCAGAACTTATGCTCTTTTTGTTTTTAATCTTGTGAGTACCCATCTCCATTATCTGTTTAATAAATTGTGGTTTTGATTTACTGCGCTTAGGTCTGGCACGCTTGTCTCTATTCATATCTCCTACAGCGTTGCTTGTACTCATCTGGCTGCTGCCCCTATCCACTAATCATCACCACGTTGAATAGGCTATGTGCTTAGACCCATTTTAAGAGACTTATACAGAGACTTTATGGACTATGTTTTTAGGACTTTTGTCTGAGGTTTCTTCCATCACTTCTGGCGCCATTCTCTTTTCCATACCTATCTCTACAGGCCTCAAGGGGGGAAAACCAACAATTAAATTAAGCTAAACCTAGTTGATTCTATCACCAAGTTCTCTGTGCCTTGCTGTTTCTTACCAGACCTCAACCAACTCTGCGCTCTCTTTAGCCATTGTCAACTCCTTCTTCTTGAATTTGCCTCATTACCTTCAGACAATACATCTTTATGATGCAAAAGCATAGGTGTGCACACCCTGTACTGTGCAGATTCCCCCGCCGTCTGGCTGCAGAGAAAGAGACTGGGGAATCTCTGTCCTCAGTCTCTTTCTCTGTCTCAAAAGTGAGGCATCAGGGGTCTGTTTAGACTCCTGATATTTCATCACAGCCCCCCCCCCCCTCCCAGCAGTTCAAGTCTAAAAGAATTGTAAAAATATATATATATATAATATTGTAAATAAAATAATAAAACAAAAAAAATTGTAAAAAAAATTAAATAAATATAAACTATTGACACCGATCTCTGCCCTACTGACATATATGTACACACGCACTCATGTTTGTTTGCGCTTTTGTGGTGCACACCCTAATGCAAAAGGCTGCGCACACCTATGTGCAAAAGGAATAATTGAAGCCCACAAAAATGTTATTTGTTGAGAAATAAACATGTTGGAACATTCACTATCAATTGTTTAAACACTGGGTGCTTTCAAATACACTTTGTGACTTTGTACAGCTGCAGCTTTTGCTCACTGGCTTATGCCAATTTTTTCATAGAACTGCTCTGTAATAGCTGCATAGCCACAAAAAGTAGTATTTGCTATTGCAGCATGGATAATGTTTGTGTTTAACTTACAGTATTATTTTGAGTGTGTTTTTTTTTCCTTTTACTGGTGTATTTAAATAAAACAAAATGGTATTGTTATATTTGACGTATACATACTTTCCTAACAATGAACACATAAAACAGAGACCATGTGATAATGGTCTGTTTGTTCTAGTTCTGCAACTTTCACAAAGAAAACTTTCATTCTTTATAAAGTCATTGAATAGTTAATTCTAGCTGCTTAGAAAAGGCACAGACTCCCCAGGGGCTTATGCTTTATCTTGGTATTTATTGAACTTTAAGCTACAACCAACAGGCTGGTTAATAACAATTTATGCAGCTGTCAATCTTTTTGACCAATGTCATCAATATTTCATGCTGCCAAATAACAACAATTAAGATGCAGGTCTAGAGGAAACACTTGGGGCAAAAGTGATTCTAGAAGTAAAATGCAAAATCGACAGGCAGCACAGACATTTCCGATGGGCATACAAATAATTCCTTCCTAAGTAAAATTCTTTGTAAAACAATGTGAAGTAATGCTCTTCATTACTCACTCAGAGTGTTCCGCAGAAAAGCTAAATAATACATCTGTACAAAGTGCTGAAAGAGCAGACTGATTACTTTTTATCATTGCTTTTCACTGATGTTTGTAAATCAATGTTTTATACGTGTAATACACACGTAATGTTTGTGTAATGTGAATGTACTAAATTATATATAGGATAAATCAATTATTTGAACCAGATCACAAGAGGCCTTTCTAAAAGTGAATCTATCATCTTCTAAAAGTTATTTTGGTATGTATGCTAATATGATCAGCTTAATTTAACCACATAGGGTCCACCCTATAAAAGTATTCAAAAGTGTCAAAAATGTCACTTAGCGCCCAAATGCCCACCGTAATATGCCAGTCCCACAATAAGTCACTGAAAGTCGCCATTACAAGTAAAAAATAAATTAAAATATTCCATAGTTTATAGATGCAAACCAATGAACATACGCTTATTGGGATTTTTTAGCACAAATATGCAGAATACATATTGGCCTAAATTTATGAAGAAATTCAATTTTTTCAATTTTTTATTGGATATGTTTTATAGGAGGAAGTAAAACATATTGTTTTTGTTTCAAAATTGTCTGTCTTTTTTTGTTTATAGTGCAAAAAATAAAAAATGCAGATGTGATCAAATACTACCAAAAGAAAAAAAAGACATACATTTTATTTGGGTACAACGTCGCATTTGATCATCAAATACCACCAAAAGGAAGCTCTATTTGTGGGGAAAAGGGACATGCTGAGCATGAGAGATGAGAGCAATGGGGAAGCCTCACTGTCAGAATCAGGCTCAGTATATGAACCTGTAGACAGCAGCGGCACCCTGACAGATAGCTCTGATGATGGAGTTGTGATCCATGCCAAGGTCAGGCGTACTCGACCCCATTCTGCTGTTGTTGAGGTGCAAGAACCTCAGGGCTCTCGTTTGGAGCAGAGAGCCAGTACTAGCGCCACTGATCCTTCTGGTGAACTGGCAAGCACCAGCGGCCTAGTACATCCTGGTCATACAATCAGCACTGCAGTAACATTTGGTGACTTGGCAAGTCCCATAAGTGCAGTTTAAGCTGGTGCAGTGGCTAGCACAAGTAGTGTCCCCCAGCCACTAAGATAAAGACAAAGACAGGCCCGCAGAGCCCATAGTGCCCTTACTGATGCGCTTGCAAGCCCTAATTGGCAGCCCATCACTCATGCAGCACCTGTACTTCCCTGTAGACCTTTCTGGGCCTTTTCCTCCTCATGGGCATAGTTAAAAAATCTGAGTTGCAGTCATATTGGTCCACTGACTCAATTCACCATATGCCCGTGTTCTCTGCTTCCATGGCCAGGACACAATACAAGCAGATCTTGCGGTTCATGCATTTTAATGACAATGAACTCTGTCATCCTTGGGGGTGAACCTGGATTTCATCGGCTCCTCAAAATTGCCAACTGCCAGGACTACATAGGGAGCGCTGGCAAGATTGTTTGGAACTTGGTGTCACTCTTATTCGGAAAGGGGTACCACTTGCACATGGACAATTACTATACAAGCGTGCCACTTTCCAGTCATCTTTTTAATCAAGAATAGGCGCATGTGGCACCGTGCAATCTAATCCCCCAACAGTTGGTAGAATCCCGACTTAGATGGGGGGAGAGAGCCTAAGTAATAATTAGCTCGCAGTGAAGTAGAGGGATACAACTAATATTTTCATTCTGTCCTCCCTTCACGCAGACACGGAAGTCCAAATTCAAACGGTGACTGGTGTTGTGGAGAAGCCCCTCTGTGTCCACAAATATAACCTTAATATGGGAGGGGTGGACCTCACGACCAGTTATTGGCGCCATACTTAATTGCCTGTAAGGCCAGACGCTGGTATAAAAAAGTGTCTGTATATTTATTCTAATTGGCTTTGCTGAACACTTTTGTGCTATTGAACTGTCAGGACAGATTGGATCCTTCCTTAAATTCCAGGAAGAGATCGTCACAGCCCTTCTGTTTCCAGATGGTGCTGCACCCCAACTTCCCAATTTAAATGCAGTGAGCCGACTGCATGAGTGGCATTTTCCAGATGTCGTTCCTGATACCCCTACCAACCGAGCACCCCAAAAAAGATGTTGTGTCTGCAGACGACGCGGATACAGGCGTGACACCCATTTTTATTGTCCTGACCAGCCTGGTCTTTACATCGGTGACTGTTTCAATCACTACCATACACTAGTGGAGTGTTAGCATAGGGTACAGCATTACACAGGTATAGGGAACACTTTCATAGGGTCTCCAAAGATGCCACCGCATTTTGAGAGACCCAAACCTGGAACCTTTACTGTTATTGTTTTAAAAAAAAAAGTGTGCCAAAAATAAATAAATAAATAAAAACATTTTTAAAAGCAACAAAAAAAAATGTAAAATGTTATGAAAACCAAAAATATGATCCCGGAAAGCTAGTCCTACCCACCCTGTCCTTCCTTATATCCAGCTATTCTAGCCGTCACTGTTCTCTTTTCTACCTCTCTTGCTCACTTTCCTCCTCTCTGTCTTCCCTTTTCTTACCTCTCTTTTAGTATTATACTCAATTCAATACCATCTCGTCTACCCTCCGATACTCAGCTTAGCATTTCTACGATATGTTATCATT
Source organism: Glandirana rugosa (assembly GCA_018402905.1). Classification (NCBI taxonomy): domain Eukaryota; kingdom Metazoa; phylum Chordata; class Amphibia; order Anura; family Ranidae; genus Glandirana; species Glandirana rugosa. The sequence goes on along the minus strand of BLSH010483688.1, from coordinate 63,409 downwards.
CTAGCTTATTGTTTCTTCCAATTTAACCAGCACTTCTGAGTTTGAGTTTGGGTATGTTAAGTATTATTCTCAAAGTTAGTCTGTGCTCCTTGTATCTATGTGTATAAAAGTTGATGTTTATATACTGAAGCGCTCTAGCTTCCATAGCTGCCCCCTCACCCCTGCGGCACAGTGTGTTCCTAGCGGGGTGCCCCAGGGCCTGAGTGCGCAGCGTAAATAAGACCCAATAATAAGGTTTCACATCTGTTATGATCAAAATGTACCCAAAATAAGCATGGAAGTTTTTGTACCCCATCTAACCACTTTTCTTGTTAAACTACATGGTATGGCACAAATATGCTTTGTAACGCTTCCTTTTGTTTTTTCAATAAAAATATTGAACAAGAAAAACCAAAAAATATATAAAATAAAAAAATGTCAAAAACCATTGTCAGTTTCTTGTTCTTCTCTCTCTTTTGTGTTCTCTCTATTCTCTCTTTATTGTTCTCTCTCTCTATTGTTACTGTTTTTTTATCATGTTTTCTTTGCAGGTATGCCATTTTTTTATGTTACTGTTTATTGTGTTTTATTAATCGTGTTTTGCTTTTCAGGTAGGCCACTCAGCCGTAGCACTGATTTATTTATCTTGCTCCCACAATACGTGACTCCAGCACTGCAGGAGGTGAATTCACCACTGCAGTTAAAAAAAAGCATATATGCCGGAGCATAGGGGCAGGGGGTGGACATAGGGGCGGTTGCCCCTATGCTCCAGGATATATTTTTAGAACGGTGCTATGCCCATCATTAGAAGTGGGTGGATGCAGGGTGGTTTTCTAATGGTGGGCATACCCACCGATTGATTGATTGATTCATTCATTCTTTCTTTTTTTCATTTAACCCACAGGCTGCATGAAAAAAAAGAACTTTACAACATATGCCCAACAAAGACCAGCAACGTACTGGTATGTTGCTGGACTTTGAGTGGTTATACCAGAATGATGCCTGCAGGTATAGGTATTGTCCTTTTCAGCGGGCAGTCAGCTTTCATGTAAAAGCAATCCTAGTGGCTTTTTAGCTGCTAGACTGCTTTTACAAGCAGTGGGACGGAACGTCCCCCCCTCCCGCCATCTTCCATGGTTTTCTTGCCTTCTCCTGTCCCACCTGGGAACCGGAGAATGCAGCTGGTGGTTCCCCCAGCTGACGATAGAGCTGATAGAAGACTAGAATGGCTTCAATCATCTCTATGGCCTAAGAAACCGGAGGCTATGAGCATTTCATGACTATTCATGAGGTTTCGCCGAATATAAACAGCGCCATTGGGAAATTGGGAAAGCATCTTATCACACCGATCTTGGTGTGGTCAGATGCTTTAAGGGCTGAGGAGAGATCTAGAGTCTAATAGACCCCAAATTATTATTATTTTTTTTTTATCATAGGGGATATATGAATTCCCTGTGATAACGATAAGAATGATATCATCTTCAAATTGTGTATTTTAGAACACTAATATGGCTCCCCGCGGCTGATATAGGGGTTTTCCACACAATTTGAAGATGATTTTAAAACACTAATATGGCTTCTCTGCGGCTGATATAAGGGTTTTCCACACAATTTGAAGATGATTTTAAAACACTAATATGGCTTCGCTGCGGCTGATATAAGGGTTTTCCACACATTTTGAAGATGATTTTAAAACACTAATATGGCTTCGCTGTGACTGATATAAGGGTTTTCCACACAATTTGAAGATGATTTTAAAACACTAATATGGCTTTGCTGCGGCTGATATAAGGGCTTTCCACACAATTTGAAGATGATTTTAAAACACTAATATGGCTTCCCTGCGGCTGACATAAGGGTTTTCCACACAATTTGAAGATGATTTTAAAACACTAATATGGCTACGCTGCGGATGATATAAGGGTTTTCCACACAATTTGAAGATGATTTTAGAACACTAATATGGCTCCCTGCGGCTGATATAGGGGTTTCCTACACAATTTGAAGATGATTTTAGAACACTAATATGGCTCCCTGCGGCTGATATAGGGATTTCCCACACAATTTGAAGATGATTTTAGAACACTGATCTTTCCCTTAAAGCAACAGCTGGAGGCTTTCCCTGTACAACTTGGAGAAGATTTTAGAATCTAAAATCATCTCCTAGTTCTATAGGGAGAGGATCCTACTGTTGCTTAAAGGGACAGATTATTGTTTCTTGCACAAAATTAAAAAGTGCATCTACATTGCTGGTTTAAAAAACAAACAAAAAATTCCAAAAATAAAAAAAACAGTGTTGGCTGCCTCCTCCACCGCCACTTGCATCGCCTCCTCAACCTCCAACTCCACATCCACCTCCATTTTTGATTTTTTATGTGATTTTAGGTTAAAAATTATTTTAAGTTATTTCCCTATCCCCATTTCTTTGTAGGGCACTTGTCCGACCCTTACCTCCATTTTCCTTCCTTTTGCAGACCTCTAGGACTTTCCAGGACTTTGTTACAGCCATTTTTGTGCCTAAAGGTTTGGGTCCCCATTGATTTCAATGGGGTTCGGGGTCCGTGTCAAAGTTTGGGTCCAGTCTGGAACCGAACCCGGACTTTGTCCCGAAGTTCAGCCGAACCAGCAGAACCCGAACTTCCAGAGGTTTGATCAACACTAGTCAAGTGATTGAAAAATGACAAAAAAAAAATACACAAAGTTGTCACTGAATGATATATTGCTTATACATGCCATGGGTATGTGTGGAATTACACCCCAAAATACATTCTGCTGCTTCTCCTGAGTACGGAGATACCACATGTGTGGGACTTTTTGGCAATCTAGTCGCATATAGGACCCCAAAAACCAATCACCGCCGATTTCTAAGGGCGAAAATTGCTGATTTCACTACTCATTACCTATCAGTTTAGGAGGCCATGAAATGCCCAGATAGAAACCCCCCCCCCCCCCCCAAATGACCCCATTTTGGAAATAGCCCAAGCTATTTGTTGAGAGGCATGTTGAGTCCATGGAATATTTTATATTTTGCCACAAGTTTCGGAAAAGTGACAAAAAAATGTTTTCTTTTTTTACACAAAGTCGTCACTAAATTATATTTTGCTCAAACATGCCATGGGTATATGTAGAATTACACCCCAAAATATATTCTGCTGCGTCTCCTGAGTACAGGGATACCACATGTGTGGGACTTTTTGGGAGCCTAGCTGTGTACAGGACCCCGAAATCCAACCACTGCTTTTAGGATTTCTAAGGGCGTAAAATGGTGATTTCACTTCCTTACTACCTATGACTTTTTTGGAGGACATGAAATGCCAAGATCGCACAACTCACCCCCCAAAATGACCCCATTTTGGAAAGTACACACACCCAAGCTATTTCCTGAGAGGCATGTTGAGTCCATGGAATATTTTATATTTTGTCACAAGTTTCGGGAAAATTTACTTTTTTTTTTTATTTACACAAAGTTGTCACTAAATGATATATTGCTCACACATGCCATGGGTATATGTGAAATTACACCACAAAATACATTCTGCTGCTTCTCCTGAGTATGGGGATACCACATGTGTTAGACTTTTTGGGAGTCTAGCCACATAGAGAACCCCAAAACCCAATCATCGTCTTCAGGCTTTGTAAGGGCATAAAATGGTGATTTTACTCCTCACTACCTATCACAGTTTCAGAGGCCCTGAAATGTTAAGGTAGCACAAAAGCCCTGCAAATGACCCCATTTTGGAAAGTAGACACCCCAAGGTATTTGCTAAGAGGCATGGTTAGTATTTTTCAGCTCTCATTTGTTTTGGAAAATGAAGAAAGAAAAGGAAAAAGCAGGCAGGCGGTGGCTGGCAGTACATGGCAGGTTTCTTAGCTTTTCTAGAAACTTATTGGTACTACACAGGGCTATACCCTATCTCTGGGACTCTTCCCCATCATGATTGAACCCATAACAATGACTCTCAGGATGTAACGTAAAAGGGCTTCTGGTTGAGACATTAAAGAGTTACAAGCTTTATATAATCTTATTCTATTTCTTAAGGACACTGGCCCATCTATGGCAGCTGCTTTATATTTCAGATGTATGCACCTCCTATTCAGGGCTCAAAAATCAATTGGATTATGACCCCAGGTGTAGGCTAACCTCTTGATGCTTCTTTGGGTGATGACTATAGTATCTCTGAGAAAAAAAATTACTAGAACTGTGGCTGCAGAGGCACAGCTTGAAGCTTGTGGGCCCAGATGCAAAAGTTGACCTGCCCCCCCTCACCACCACACGCCATGATACTCCAAGTGACTACAGAGTTAAGCAGGCCATAGATGATACAATTTTATGCAAGGTTGGAAGGAAAGAAAATTGCTTGAATCCCTCCCACAGCGCTATTGTGTTCTGCCAGTGGGGAGCCTTCTCAGCTGGCAGAACACAATGCTCACTGCTGGTGGCTATAGCCGCCAGCAGTAATTGCATGTAAAAAAAAATCTGACAGGCTGGTTGTATTGAAGTACTCCTTCTGTACTCACTGCTCCTTCCTGCGCACAGTTTCCCCTTCATCCTGTACGCACTGCCCGCTCCTGAGCACATTGCCCCCCTACCTTTACACCCTCCTCCTCTACACACATCCTCCTCTTCCTGTTCACAATGCTCCTTCCTATACATATTACCCCCTCCCTGTACACAATGCCCCCTTCTGTGCATATTACCCCTCCCTGCACATATTACCCCTGCCTTTACACAACCCTCCCTCCCTGTACACAATGCCCTCTCCTGTACATATTACCCCCCTCCCAGTACACAATTGCCCCTCCTGTACATATTACTCCCTCCCTGTACACAATGCCTACACATGTACATATTACCCCCTCCCTATACACAATGCCCCTCTTGTACATATTACCCCCTCCTCCCTGTACACATTGCATTCTCCTGTACATACAGTTGTATGCAAAAGTTTAGGAACCCCTGACAATTTCCATGATTGTCATTTATAAAGGGGGACCTTCCACACTTTCATTTAGGAAATCATTGATAGTGATGCTCTGCCTCTCCATCAGTCAATATATGAGCGTGAAGGATACCCAGCAAAGTTTCACATAATGTTGGCAACTTGGCTGAGTTCCCAGAAAACAAATGTAAGATGGCTATGGGAGATGTAGTTCTACCTTTAGGGCTCAATTTCACGTGGGGTGTGATTCTGCCTGTGATTCCAAATCATGGTAAAATTGCAGCAAAATGTGCACTGGATGGCATCCATTCTTAATGGCACCCCAAACATGAGATTTTGCCATGATTGTCATGCAACATAACATGCAATGCCATAGAAGTTTAAGGGGTTTGAATCCCTATCCCCTGTGATATAATTGCCCATATAAGGATGTTGTATACTTCCTGGATACTATTGTGGTAAAAAAAGTATGGTCCTTCCTTATCACCGCAGTGATGACACACATTTTTAAAAAAGTTTAGCTTATGCTTGTTGGCTAGAAGGCACTCGATGGATAACCAGCAAGTTTTGCAATGTCCTTATTTTTTTCCTTATTATTTATGTTTGTGTTTGTTACAAATATATAAAAACACTAGTTCACTTACTTATTAGTTTCACTTTAAAAATGTGTATGAACTCTGTCTTTATACCACATGCAAGGTGGGCATCACCACTTTGCTGATGTTTGCATACTTACTCTAGGGTTCCATACCTAATTAAGGGCATTGGTACGTGTGCCTATACTTCTCTATTTCCAGATAGATTTCCATAAATTTTCTTCACACTCTTCTATTCTCTCTGCATGCCACAATATTCACTTGTACCCGTTAACGGTGTATCCCTCTAAGAGGAATGATGTAGCCTAGCATATGTGTCTATTTCTAATAAGGCTGCAGAGCACCATATATGATAGACAAAGTGGTCTGCAAAGTATTATGAAGAATTCCTGTACTGTGGAGGTACCTGTTGCTGTTGACTTTTTTTTTTGCTGCGGAGTCTGGAGGGTGTAAACATGTGGAATAAGGTATTCAAGACATGGAGCTTTCTTTTATTAATAATTGCACTACAACATGGTGAACTGTTTCACTAGTATGCTTGATGTTCTCTGCCAGTTGCCTGGCCACACATCATATAGTGTTCCCTCATTAAAATGCCTCCTCCACTATCATGGCAGGACTAGGTACCAGACTTATTGCCTCTCCACTAGTATCTCTCCCACTTGTCAATGTACAGAACATTACCAGGACATGGGTCTTCAGGGCCCCACTAGTTTCTCTCCAGTTGTGTACAACAAATAATTATACATCTCTCTCCAGGCTTTATTGGGAAAATTTATAACATCTGTCAACAGCAACAATCTGCTAGGAATGTTCTCCTGTCCTGTTGGAAAATCAGTTTGATGCTTATCAGTTTATCAGTACTTGTTTTTGCCACAATAATAACATATTGTCTGAAATGTTTGCTGAATCTTGAATTACGTCCACAAGATGTTTTCACAAATGTTCATACCTCCCATCTTGATTTTGGACAATCAACATCTGTCTTGACACATGGTCATTGGATTAAGATGACTACGTTTGGCTATAAACACTGGGATGTACTCATTAGAGGTAATCAAACTGCTTGGAAGGTTAGCAAAACAGCTTCAACATTACAAACCAAGTTCAACTGAATGTAATTACCCACTGCTAGATCAGCTGACATGTTAGCAGATAACAGGTATATATTTCTGTTGCTGTTGGAAGGGTAAGTAGACATATACGCTAGAAAAAGGCTAAAACTGTTTATGGCAGATTTTTTTGTATTTTTTGTATGTTTCACTAACATTATATAGTTTTATTTAAAAAGCCACTTTACATGACTTGACTTAACCTGCTTGACAGTATTCCCGAGTGGGGCTCGGGGTGAGTTTTCACTGCAAATAGCGGTAACCCCGAGCCACACTCGGGATTGCATCGCTGGATCCAGGCAGTGTTACTTACCTTGTCCCCTGGATCCAGCGATGTCCCCCCGCTGTGTCTGCGGGCTGTGTCCTCCGCCCAATGCTGAGCGGGAAATTCAAAAAGTGAAACACACAGCAAACATACAGTACACTGTAATCTGTAAGATTACATTACTATATGAAATCATTTCACATCCCCTTTGTCACTAGTGATTTGCCCAGTGCCCTGCATGCACTTTTATATTATAAATGTCATTCTTTCTGCCTGGAAACTTGAGAGTGTCCATGGCAACCAAAAAGTGTCCCTTTACGTCAAAAGTGGTTTTTGATCAGCTAGAAAACAGCGATAGTAAATAAGAATCATTTGCAGAATTGAGTGATACTGATTTTTGGGGAAATTTGTCATCAGACACTGAAAGTGACGACAGCAACAATTCTGCAAATGAGCAAATTTCAGTGTTTTTGATTTAATTACATTATTAAATACATTTTATTACTATTATATTATTATTTTTGATAATTATTTATAGTTATTTATTATATTATAATTTATGGTTTCTTGTTTCAAACTTTATCATACCCGGGATGTCTACTAGACTCTTGTTTGGACAGATTTAAGTGAGTTATTCCTAAGAATTACATGCCTACAATATAAAACGCCAAATTTTCATGCGAAATAATGGTACCGCTTTCAGCATCAAAAATCTGAAATAATCATACCGCCAGGGAGGTTAAAGAGTAACTAAAGGTAAAACTTTTTTTTTTTAGCTTTGGATAAAGTGCAGGGGAATTAGAATCAGTTTTTATTGCTTTCTGAACCCCCGTTAAGGAGATTCACCCTATCTATTTGTCCTGTTTACCATTATCATTGAAAGTGAATGTAAAAGAAAATCCCAAATTTTGGGTTGTCCCCTGAAAAGTAGTAGAGGTGAAATCTTCCAATGGGGATACTAGTCCTGGTGACCTGGGTCCCCAAGGAATTCCCTTAATTTGCATGGATTTCACCTCACTTCCTGTTTCGTTATGGGACACAGTTGGTGAAAAAAAAACAATCTGATAGGGATTATGACCCTTTCTTGCTCTATCCAAAATGAAAAAAAAAAATTATCTGAAGTTCTACTTTAAGTACCAAGTGTGGATTACTTAGTTCATATTCAGCTGGTACACTGTCTTACTTATTCTAGATCCCCTTACTCTCGACACTCTGTAAAGGCCCCTGCTTTACAAGCTTCCCGGGTGGTGAAGCAGCTTTTATAAAGTAGATACCCTAACTTCAATGACAATGGTTAAAACGCAAGCGCGCAAAAGTCCATTAGTTTGCATGGGGTTCCATACAAAAATGTTTGAACAGGTCTCTCCAGGGCCCAAAGCATTACCCTAAAATATTTTTTTTTTATAGACAGTTAAATGCTTGAACATATTTAGTCTTTAAACCAACACCAAAATGACACATTTTATCTTAGTTTCTTACACCTAATTAAAATGTTATGATGCATCACCCAAAAAAATACAGTGCCAGAGCATTCATACACCTCTGAGTTTTCTTAATTGAAACTCTTTAGTAAACTAGTTAATTTTACAAAGTATTTTTGCCAGACATAATGAAACCTGCTGTTTCCATTGTGCTCTTCTTTTTCCTATTCTAGCTTAAACATTATCAGTGTAATATAATTGTACCATAGGTGACATGCATAATTTTTCCTGGTTGCACTGACTTCCTCTCTTAATTAAACAACTAATTTTTCCATAACATCCAGCTTGCTCATTACTCATTTTCAATTATGCCTCTATTTCCTCTAGACTTTAATTATGTCTTACAGAGAAAGGTATAAATTAATTTTTGTATTAACTGTTTGACTAACTAAGCGGTTTACAGTTCAGGTCACTATGTAAAATGGAATTATTACCACCAGCACACAGTTCATAACCCCTCTTTAGCAATTTTTTTTAAAGAAAGGAAACAACTATTTTAACATTAAAAACTGAAGCAAAGGCAAATATTCCCCGTGTGAAAAGAAGCTGAATATTTGGTATTGTCCTATTAATGCACAGATATTATCAATTTTCATAGATCTTCTCATGTTAATATTAGAGATTATAAGGGAATGTGTGGACACTTTTCGGAGATTACTAAATGGTAAAATTTTAGCAAGAGGTTTGTGTTAGAGCAATTAAGACCTCATGCACACAGAACATTTAAAAACATTATAAAAATGCCAGTAGCGTTTTTGAGCATTTTTGCATTAGCGTTGTTAATGTTTCTTAGAGTTTTTTAGCTTTTTTTGCATTTTTTTTCTAATGGGTTCAAAAACGTTAAAAAATGCTGGTGAGCTGCGTTTTTGAGCTTTTTTGGGGATTTGAGTGTTTTACAGTTTTAAAACTCCTCTCAGAACCCACTAGTCCTGTTTTTTTTTTTATTTTACAGCCAAAGAAACGCCCCAGCCAAAAACTATTGATAACAGCCTATGTGTGCATGAACACATAGGATAACATGCTGGAGAGTTTATTGACTGTAGGAAAAAACGTCTGAAGCCAAAAACAGCTGCTCATTTTTTTTACCGTTTTTACATATGTCAATGAGTGCCTAAGACCCCTTTCACACTGGGATGTTTTTTGGATGCTTTGGAGCTAAAATAGTGCCTGAAAAACTCCCCCCCAATGCACCCCAGTGTGAAAGCCTCGTGCTTTCACACTGGGATGGTGCGCTTGCAGGACGGGAAAAAAAGTCCTGCAAGCAGCGTCTTTGGGGCGGTGGAGGAGCGGTGTATACACCGCTCCTCCAACACCCCTGCCCATTGAAATGAATGAGCAGCACTTCCAAAAAGGCTGTACACAGCTTAGGGAGTGCCACGAACCAGCGCTTGTTAACCCCTTCTTAGGGATTAAAAGCGCCACCCTGACACCCGAATAGCGACGCCAAAGCACCACTATAACAGCTGTAAAGTGCCGCTAGAACTAGCTGCGCTTTACCACTAACATTCGGATGGCCCCAGTGTGAAAGGGGTCTTATGCCTTGCTGCCCTTATCCCTGCAATTTTACATCCTAACATATATAGATAGTAAGATGAATCTAGAGAAAGTCTGGGGAGTTAAGTAAATCCTAGAAAGGACTTTTATCTTCTGCTCTGTTCATTCTGTGTTTATACCTTAGGCAGGCCATACATTATACATTTTTTTCATTCAACCAGCAGGTTGAATGAAAGCAAATGTGCTGATTCCCCCATTCACACATTCAAGGTGGTTGGGGGAATCACTTCCGCTGTGGTATTGTGTTCTCATGGTGGGTAACCTTCCCCCACTACACTGTGAGACCACAATGATCAGTGTTATCAAGGGAAAAAACACAACAAGCTGGTTGTTCAGAAGTCGTTGGAGAGATCAACCTCTGTATAACCAGTCTGTCTGATCCCTGCTGAACCGACTGAATTTAGATCCATCCATGGCAGGCTTTTATTACCTAAAAAACATTATATTTTCCAAGTTAAAAGTATGGTTCTTTTTTATTCAATACCAGGACTTCTATACATCTATATTCAGTCTTGGCAGAATTCTGGCCCTGATTTCACATAATACAACTAGTAAAAAGTTTGGTGAACTCCAGGCAATCACCTAAATACACTGGCTTTATCCAGAGAAAGGAACTATTTCACCTGCCAAAAAAATTGTATGTCTGTTTATCAATTCCAGGGAGTTAATGTGGAACTAAAGTCTCTCAAATACCATTAAAGTGATACTAAAGTCTCATTTTGTTTTCTTTAAAAATAACAAGCAGGTTATACTTACCTGCTATGTGCAGTGGTTTTGCATAGAACAGCCCCTGTCCTCCTCTTCTCAGGTCCCTTGCTGGCTCTCTTGGCCCCTCCATCCTGCAGCTTGCTATGGGGGCACCCGAGCCAAGCAACAGCTCTGTGTGTTCATTCAGACATGGAGCCGCGGTTCGGCCCTGCACCCCTTTCTCTCCTGTTTGGCTAACTGACTTTGATTGACAGCAGCGGGAGCCAATGGTGCTACTGATGTGTCACAGCCAATTGGCAGGGAGAGTCCTGGAAAGGCCTGGCGCTTGTGGCTCGAGATGGGCTCAGGTAAGTATAAGGGGGGATGCATTAAGACAAAAAAAAACTTCTGCCTTTACAAGCACTTTAACTATTTTAATATTTATGCTGCTAGAATAAAGATTATATATCAGGAATTATTTAAGGATAGAAGAGTCGAATGGCAGCTAGACAGGGAAATGTCATCATAATGGGGGACTTCAACTATCCCGACATTGACTCGGCGGAAGGGACAGCCCACTCATTAAAGGCCCACTATTTCTTAAATGTTCTACAGGACAGCTTCATGTCCCAATTGGTGGATTCCCCAACTAGGAGCAACGCATTGCTAGATCTTTTAATTACAAACGATACAGATCTGGTTTCAGATGCGGGACAAATATGGGACAACTTGGAAACTAAAGACCACAGAATTACTACATCCCACATCAATCATAGGAAAGGGAGGCATGAGGGGAGTACAAGAACACTAATTTTCAGAAGAGCCAACTTTTCTAAACTGCGCTCAATGCTGCAGGATATTAAATGGGACCAAATCGAGAGCGCATGAGCGGGAGCTCCAAGATGGACGCTTAAGCCCGAAGCTCCGTGCCACCCCAGCAGACCGGCGCCGCTACAAACGGCCAGAGCCACCCAATCCCACGCTCTTGCGTACTGAGGCACCCCTGGACACTCGGTGACCACCCCCCGGATGCATAGTGCCTTGGCCAGGAGGGACATGAGGCCACTATTCTCGGAGGTAACCGCGGCTGGGTGTACCAAGATGGCCACCGCGGCCTCCCCGAACGCCCAAGCCGCGGAGACAGCTCAGGAATCCCGGCGAGTTTTAACTCCTGCCTCTCTCACTTTTCCCCCCACCTCCCTGGGGGCCCAGCAACCGCCTCCTCCTCACTCTCCAACATCCACGGAGTCTCTACTGGCGCAGGCTATGGACAGTTGCAGCCTACCTCCCGTGGGGCCCTCTCCTACCCCATCTCGCCTAACTCTTACTCCCAGCACCCCTGGGAATGACTTCCTATTCCCTGCCCAGGACATTTTCATCAGGTTCTCTGAGCTGCTTGAGAAGGGCCTGGCACAGACAGCCTCTAAGATTACAGGTGATATCAAGGCTGACTTTCAGAACTTGGGGGAAAGGATGGGTGCAATTGAAAGCAAGCTGGACATCACTGTTACTAGGGCAAACCAGAACACATCTCAGATCCAGTGTCTGCAGGAACAGTTAGAGACTGCTATGGCTAGAATTGATGACCTTGAGAACAGGTCCAGAAAACAAAATCTCAGAATCAGAGGTCTACTTGAAAGCATCACGGACACCTCTGAAGCAGTTAAGGATCTTTTCAAAAGCCTAATTCCCAACATTCCCCAAAATTGGCTGGAGCTGGATAGGGCCCCCCAAGAAAGGATGGAAACCCCCGGGACATTATTGTCAAGCTCCATTATTTCTCAGTCAAGGAGGAAATTATGAAACTAGCTCGGTCCCAACCTCAACTCCAATGCAAGGGCTTCCCAATTCAAGTTTTTGCTGATCTGTCCCCAATGACCATTCAACGCAGGAGAAATCTCAAGCCATTACTCACAATCCTGGCTCAAAAAGGTGTAAAATACTGGTGGACTTTTCCCTTTGGGGTCAAATTCGCCTTCAAGGGCCACACTCATGGTTTCTCTAACCTTCCAGAAGGGGAAAAGATCCTACTAGACCTCAAGCTCATCTCTCGTGAAACTGAGATGGAATACACCTCCTCCTCTGCTGGATCTTCTAAGCGCCCTCCTCCGGCTAGCCCTATCACTCCTGTCTGGAACCAAACCAAAACCAAGAGATCCAAGGACAATAGACCTCCATGATAGACGTTCCACTGCTACGTTGCTTCCTTCTCCTCTAAATGTGGAAAAACTCGGTCCTAACACTCATTACCGAACTCTAAAGAGGACGCAACTTACCAGTAACCCCTGTCTAGTCGTTTTTGAACTTAACCCTTCGGGAACGTAACCTCAACTCCAACCCT
>BLSH010483688.1:0-10924 GCA_018402905.1 Glandirana rugosa | reverse complement strand
ATGCTAGCATGTGTTGCTAGTCTAACACCCTAGCATGTGTTGCTAGTCTAACACCCTCATTAAACTCTAAAGTGTATGACGACGAAACTCGCTAGACGGACGTGATCCATCTCCGAAGACGAATCTCCCTGTCTAAGAACAAGTTTTTGGTAATGGATGAGGATATCCCGGTCGACAACGACATTCACTGTGTAATAACAAGTTTTTAGTAGAGGATCAAGATTTCCCTCTCAAAGGTCGACAACGAATCTCCCTGTCTAAGAACAAGTTTTTAGTAACGGATGAGGATATCCCGGTCGACAACGACATTCACTGTGTAATAACAAGTTTTTAGTAGAGGATCAAGAATTTCCCATCGCTCAAAGCAGCAGTATGTGAAATCTCAAATTACTCCCACAATCTGATCGTTGTGTACGATCCCACAATCTGATCGTTGTGTACGATCGTAACGATTGTTGTGTTAGGTAGGGTTTGATCTGCAATGTGTCACTGAAAGCAGCAGTATGTGAAATCTCAAATTACTCCAACAATCTGATCATTGTGTACGTCGTCGTGTTAGGCAGAGTTTGATCTGCAACTCAAAGCAGCAGTATGTGAAATCTCAAATTACTCCAACAATCTGATCGTTGTGTACGATCGTAACGATCGTTGCGTTAGGCAGAGTTTGATCTGCAATCTGCAACTCAAAGCAGCAGTATTTGAAATCTCAAATTACTCCAACAATCTGATCGTTGTGCACGATCGTAGCGATCGTTGTTTTATGCAGAGTTTGATCTGCAATCTGCAACTCAAAGCAGCAGTATTTGAAATCTCAAATTACTCCAACAATGTGATCGTTGTGCACCATCGTAGCGATCGTTGTTTTATGCAAAGTTTGATCTGCAATCTGCAACTCAAAGCAGCGGTATGTGAAATCTCAAATTTCTGCTATCTGTTCCTCAGAGCAACAGCACAGCAGTAGTAATCTCAGGATGCAGGATCAGATGTTAAAATGTGTGTAATCTCTCCCTCACACCGGCAGCTTCCTCTCCCTACCCTAACCCAAGAGCATGTGACATGCAGCACTGTGACTCCAGCTTATAAAGAGGCTGGGTCACATGAGGCTCTGGCCAATCACAGCCATGCCATTAGTAGGCATGGCTGTGATGGCTGCTAAGGGCAAACCAGTGAAACGTTTGTTGATTGGCTGCCCTGCAGCTATTCAACATGCATGATCAACTACCAGAACCCAGAACCCGAATGTTTTTTGAAATGTCCGTGTTCGGGTCCGGGTCCCGGACACCCAAAAGTTCGGTACGGACCTGAATGTTACAGTCCGGGTTCTCTCAACACTAATTGTGATATCTCTCCCCCAGGTATTGGCTGTGTTATACATTCTTATAAAGACTCACCAACCAGACCAGTTCTCTGATCCACACAGCAAACTGAACCCCATTCTGATAGTTTACCAAACACATTAACCAGATGTTTGCCACTTTCAATGCTTAGCTGGATCTGGTAGCTATGTAAAAAAAACTACAATTTGGTTTCTTCATAGTTACAGCCCGCAAATAGGATAAAATGACATTCATTCTAAGCGGGCAAACTAGAAACATCTACGTTTAGTCATCTCCAGTATGTTTAGTTTTTATGAATATTGTCTAGAGTTGAGCGGACACCTGGATGTTCAGGTTCGTCTGGTTCGGCCGAACTTCGCGGAAAAGTTTGGGTTCGGTATCGAACTTGACCCGAACTTTACCCCGGACCCCCAACCCCATTGAAGTCAATGGTTACCCGAACTTTTGGGCACAAAAATGGCTGTTAAAAAGTCCTGGAAAGGGCTAGAGGGCTGCAAAATGAAGAAAAATGGGGGTAAGGAGTAGGACAAGTGCCCTACAAACAAATGTGGATAGGCAAATAACTTAAAATCACATAAAAAAAATAAAAATGGGAAGAGGGGGAGGATGTGGAGTAGGAGCCTAGAGGTTGACTAGGCCGTGACCGTGGCAGTGTAGGTGGAAGTGGCGGTGGTGGAGAAGGAGGAGGGGGAGGAGGTAGCCAACACTGTTATTTGTTTGTTTGTTTTTTTTCTAATTGGGGTAGGCCCCAAAATACTGAGACATATTAAAAAAAAACAAGTATACCAATGGCTGTGTGAGGCCGGTCTAGATGTCTATTCTGCACAAGGTACAGACAAGTCTTGTGGGATCCATGCCTGGTTCATTTTAATAAACGTTAGCTTGTCCACGTTGGCTGTGGACAGGTGGCTGCGCTTGTTTGTGATAATGCCCCCTGCAGTGCTAAACACACGTTCAGACAATACACTGGCTGCAGGGAAGGCCAGCACCTCCAAAGCATAAAGGGCAAGCTCAGGCCATGTGCCCAATTTGGAGACCCAGAAGTTGAATGGGGCAGACCCATCAGTCAGTACGTGTAGGTGTATACACACATACTGTTCCACCATGTTGCTGAAATGCTGCCTCCTGCTAAGACGTTGCCTATCAGCTGGTGTTGCTGTTTGTTGTGCCGGGCTGCTGACAAAGCTTTTCCACATTTAGGCTGTGCTAACCCTGCCTTCTGAGGTGCTGGTGGTGCCGCAGCTGCGTTGGTGACCTCTTCCTCCTCCTCCGCCTTCGCCTTGTGCTTCCACAGAGCCCTCTGTGTCATTTGGGAATGCCCTCAGCAGCGCGTCTACCAACGTGCGCTTGTAGTTGCGCATCTTCCGATCACGCTCCAGTGAGGGAATTAAGGACAGTACTTTGTCCTTGTAACGGGGATTCAGCAGGGTGGCCACCCAGTAATCAGAAGAAGTTACAATGTGGGCAACTCGGCTGTCGTTGCGTAGGCACTGCAGCTTGTAGTCGGCCATGTGTGCCAGGCTGCCCAGAGGCAAAGACAAGCTGTCCTCTGTGGGAGGTGTATCATCTGTGTCCTCCATATCCCCCCAGCCATGCTCCAGTGATGCCCACGAGCTGCATTGGGTGCCACCCTGCTGTGAACACGGTTCCTCCTCCTCATCATCATCATCATCTTCCTCGTGCTCCTCATCCTCCAGAACTGTGCCCTGGCTTGAAAATTTTTTACCCAGCGTATGCTGCTGCAGGAACCCACCCTCTGAGCCACTTGTGAATGACTGGCCTGATAACCATGAAAGTGACCCCTCTTCCTCCTCCTCTTCCTCCTGTGCCACATCCTCTTCCATAATCGCCCAAAGTGTTTTTTCAAAGAGACATAGAAGTGGGATAGTAACGCTGAGAACAGCGTCATCAGCACTGGCCATGTTGGTGGAGTACTCGAAACACCGCAATATAGTACACAGGTCTCGCATGGAGGCCCACTCGTTGGTGGTGAAGTGGTGCTGTTCCACAGAGCGACTGACCCGTGCGTGCTGCAGCTAAAACTCCACTATTGCCTGCTGCTGCTTGAAAAGTCTCTCCAGCATGTGCAAGGTGGAGTTCCACCTTGTGGGCACGTCGCATAGGAGGCGGTGAGCAGGAAGGCCGAAGTTACGCTGCAGTGCAGACAGGGGAGCAGAAGCAGGGTGAGAACGCCAAAAGCGTGCACAGACAACCCGCACTTTCTACAGCAGCTCTGACATATCCGGGTAGTTTTTAGAAATTTCTGCACCACCAAATTCAGCACATGTGCCAGGCAAGGGATGTGCGTCAAACCGGCTAGACCCAGAGCTGCTACGAGATTTCGGCCATTGTCGCACACCACCAGGCCGGGCTTGAGGCTCAGTGGCAACAACCACTCATCGGTCTGTTGTTCAATGCCCATCCACAGCTGCTGCACAGTGTGAGGTTTATCCCCTAAACTTATCAGATTTAAAACAGCCTGTTGTCGTTTCCCCCTGGATGTGCTGAAGTTGGTGGGGAAGGTGTTACACTGAGCGGATGAGGAGGAGGAAGCGCAGTAGGAGGAGGAGGCAACAGGAGGCAAAGAAAAATGCCCTGCAATCCGTGGTGGCAGAAGGACATGGGCCAAATGGCTAGTCCACTCAGGCTTACCCGCCACTATATTTGCCCAGTGTGCAGTTAGCGAGATATAGCGTCCCTGCCCATGCTTACTGGTCCACGTATCGGTGGTTATGTGGACCTTGCCACAGATGGTGTTGCGCAGTGCACACTTGATCTCGTCCCCGACTTGTTTGTGCAGGGAAGGGATGGCTCGTCTGGAAAAGTAGTGGCGGCTGGGTACCACGTACTGTTGCTTTGAATTTAGATGCCTGGTCATGGAGGTTGTGCCTCGCTTCAGCTTCTCATTGCACAGTGTACAAACCACTTGTGTCTTGTAGTCAGCACATTGTCTGAAGAACTGCCACGCTGGGGAACGCCTTTGAGATGCCTTTGGTGAGCTAGGTCCCTGGGTGCGGTGGGTAGTAGCAGGCATACTGTCTAGGGGATGCTCGCTCCGCTTTTGCAACCTGCTTCCTCTTTTGCTGTGCTGGTGCCTCTGTGCGACCACCACCTCTTCCTCCAAACTGCACATGTCACTTGCATGACCTTCATTCCATGTGGGGTCTATGCCCTTATAATCCTCCACATCATCTTCCACACACCCTTCACCACTGCCCTCCTTGTCAGTCTGCACACTGAGGAAAGCAGCAGCAGTTGGCACCTGCGTTTCATCATCATCAGAGACGTGGTGCGCTGGTGTTTCCATGTCCTCATCCTGCAACAGAAGTGGTTGGGGATCAGTGCACTCAATGTCTTCCACTTCTGGGGCAGGGCTATGTGGATGGCCCACTGAAAAGCACACTAGCAGAGTCATCAAAAAGCATAAGAGACTGCTGCATGACTTGGGGCTCAGACTGCTTGGCTGATTTACAAGGGGCTGAGGTGAAAGACAGATGGCCATGGGTTCAGGTGCCCAACTCTGACCTTTCATCAAGTGACCGGGTGGGTGACAATGTGAAGGAACTGGAGGCATTGTCAGCTACCCAATCTACTATCGCCTGTACTAATCGCCATTCGTTGAGCGCCATTCGGGCCTACCATATAACGTTGAGGGTTCTGTCAGCTACCTGGAGGAAGGTGTTTCACTTGTACGTGTAGCTGGCACAGATCGACCACGTCCTATCCTTGCAACAGGAGCTTCAGCAACACCACCAACACCAGCAGCACCAGCAGCACCATGACCATGCCCCTTATTTGATGCTCTCCTCATTCTGGACACAAATGTACTATGTAGCACTATTATTAATACTTAAAAAAAGAATAATAAATTATTATTCTTTTTTAAAAAAAAAAGAAAATTGTAGATGCACTTTTTATTTTTGTGCAAGAAATGCACAGCTCACACCAGCAGCAGGAACCTCTCCCTACACCAGTATGAGATGATTTTAGAAAGATAATCTGTCTTTAACAGCACCGACAGGAACCTGTCCCTACTGTAGTATGAGATGATTTTAGAAAAATAATCTCCCCCTTACAGCACTGACAGGAACCTCTCCCTAATGCAGTAGGAGATGGTTTTATAACAATAAACTCTCCCTCAGAGCACCAACAGGAACCTCTCCCTATTGCAGTAGTAGATGGTTTTAGAACGATAAACTTTCCCTCAGAGCACCAACAGGAAACTCTACCTAATGTAGTAGTAGATGGTTTTAAACGATAAACTCTCCCTCAGAGCACCAACAGGAACCTTTCCCTAATGCAGAAGTAGATGGTTTTAGAACGATAAACTCTCCCTCAGAGCACCAACAGGAACCTCTAGCTAATGCAGTAGGAGATGGTTTTAGATCGATAAACTCTCCCTCAGAGCACCAACAGGAACCTCTCCCTTATGCAGTAGGAGAGGGTTTTAGAACAATAAACTCTCCCTCAGAGCACCAACAGGAACCTCTCCCTAATGCAGTAGTAGATGGTTTTAGAACGATAAACTGTCCCTCAAAGCACCAAAAGGAACCTCTCCCTAATGCAGTAGTAGATGGTTTTAGAACGATAAACTCTCCCTCAGAGAACCAACAGGAACCTCTCCCTAATGCAGTAGTAGATGGTTTTAGATCGATAAACTCTAGCTCAGAGCACCAACAGGAACCTCTCCCTAATGCAGTAGTAGATGGTTTTAGAACGATAAACTCTCCCTCAAAGCACCAACAGGAACCTCTCCCTAATGCAGTATAGGGTTTTAGAACGATAAACTCTCCCTCAGAGCACCAAAAGGAACCTCTCCGTAATGCAGTAGTAGATGGTTTTAGAACGATAAACTCTCCCTCAGAGCACCAACAGGAACCTCTGCTAAATGCAGTAGCAGATGGTTTTAGAACAATAAACTCTCCCTCAGAGCACCAACAGGAACCTCTCTCTAATGCAGAAGTAGATGGTTTTATAATGATAAACTCTCCCTTAGAGCACCAACAGGGACCTCTCCCTAATGCAGTAGTAGATGGTTTTAGAACGATAAACTCTCCCTCAGAGCACCAACAGGAACCTCTCCCTAATGCAGTAGGAGATGGTTTTAGAATGATAAACTCTCCCTCAGAGAACCAACAGGAAAATCTCCCTAATGCAGTTGATGGTTTTAGAACAATAAACTCTCCCTAATGCAGTAGTAGATGGTTTTATAACGACAAACTCTCCCTCAGAGCAAAAACAGGAACCTCTCCCTAATGCAGTAGTAGATGGTTTTAGAACGATAAATTCTCCCTCAAAGCACCAACAGGAACCTCTCCCTAATGCAGTAGTAGATGGTTTTAGAACGATAAACTCTCCCTCAGAGCACAAACAGAAACATCTCCCTAATGCAGTAGTAGATGGTTTTAGAACGATAAACTCTCCCTCAGAACACCAACAGGAACTTCTCCCTAATGCAGTAGTAGATGGTTTTAGAACGATAAACTCTCCCTCAGAGCACCAACAGGAACCTGTCCCTAATGCAGTAGTAGATGGTTTTAGAATGATAATCTCTTCCTCAGAGCATCAACAGGAACCTCTCCCTAATGCAGTAGTAGATGGTTTTAGAATGATAATCTCTCCCTCGGAGCACCAACAGGAACCTGTCCCTAATGCAGTAGTAGATGGTTTTAGAATGAAAATCTCTCCCTCAAAGCACCAACAGGAACCTTTCCCTAATGCAGTAGTAGATGGTTTTAGAATGATAATCTCTCCCTCAGAGCACCAACAGGAACCTCTCCCTAATGCAGTAGTAGATGGTTTTAGAATGATAATCTCTCCCTTAGAGCACCAACAGGAACCTGTCCCTAATGCAGTAGGAGATGGTTTTAGAACGATAAACTCTCCCTAATGCAGTAGTAGATGGTTTTATAACGAACAAATCTCCCTCAGAGCACCAACAGGGACCTCTACTTAATGCAGTAGTAGATGGTTTTATAACAATAAACTCTCCCTCAGAGCACCAACAGGAACCTCTCCCTAATGCAGTAAATGGTTTTAGAATGATAAACTCTCCCTCAGTGCACCAACAGGAACATGTCCCTAATGCAATAGTAGATGGTTTTATAACAATAAACTCTCCCTCAGTGCAACAACTGGAACCTCTACCTAATGCAGTAGTAGATGGTTTTTTTAACGATAAACTCTCCCTTAGAGCACCAACAGGAACCTCTCCCTAATGCAGCAGTAGAGGGTTTTAGAACTATAAACTTTCCCTCAGAGCACCAACAGGGACTTGTCCCTAATGAAGTAGTAGATGGTTTTAGAACGATAAACTCTCCCACAGAGCAACAACAGGAACCTCTCCCTAATGCAGTAGGAGATGGTTTTAGAACAATAAACTCTCCCTCAGAGCACCAACAGGAACCTCTCCCTAATGCAGTAGGAGATGGTTTTAGAACGATAAACTCTCCCTCAGAGCACCAACAGGAACCTCTCCCTAATGCAGTAGTAGATGGTTTTATAATGATAAACTCTCCCTCAGAGCACCAACAGGAAACTCTCCATAATGCAGTAGTAGATGGTTTTAGAGCGATAAACTCTCCCTCAGAGCACCAACAGGAACCTCTCCCTAATGCAGAAGGAGATGGTTTTAGAACGATAAACTCTCCCTCAGAGCACCAATAGTAACCTCTCCATAATGCAGTAGTACATGGTTTTAGAACGATAAACTCTCCCTCAAATCACCAACAGGAACCTCTCCCTAATGCAGTAGAAGATGGTTTTAGAACGATAAACTCTCCCTCAGAGCACCAACAGGAACCTGTCCCTAATGCAGCAGTAGATGGGTTTAGAACGATAATCTCTCCCTCAGAGCACCAACAGGAACCTGTCCCTAATGCAGCAGTAGATGGTTTTAGAATGATAATCTCTCCCTCAGAGCATCAGCAGGAACCTCTCCCTAATGGAGTAGTAGATGGTTTTAGAATGATAATCTCTCCCTCAGAGCACCAACAGGAACCTGTCCCTAATTCAGTAGTAGATGGTTTTAGAATGATAATCTCTCCCTCAGAGCACCAACCAGAAACTGTCCCTAATGCAGTAGTAGATGGTTTTAGAATGATAATTTCTCCCTCTTAACACCAACAGGAAACTCTCCCTAATGCAGTAGATGGTTTTAGAACGATAAACTCTTCCTCAGAGCACCAACAGGAACCTCTCCCTAATGCAGTAGTAGATGGTTTTAGAACGATAAACTCTCCCTCAGAGCACCAACAGGAACCTCTCCCTAATGCAGTAATAGATGGTTTTAGAACGATAAACTCTTCCTCAGAGCACCAACAGGAACCTCTCCCTAATGCAGTAGTAGATGGTTTTAGAACGATAAACTCTCCCTCAGAGCACCAACAGGGACCTTTCCCTATTGCAGTAGTAGATGGTTTTAGAACGATAAACTCTCCCTCAGTGCACCAACAGGAACATGTCCCTAATGCAGTAGTAGATGGTTTTAGAACGATAAACTTTCCCTCAGTGCACCAACAGGAACCTCTCCTTAATGCAGTAGGAGATGGTTTTAGAACGATAAACTCTCCCTCAGAGCACCAACAGGAACCTCTCCCCAATGCAGTAGTAGATGGTTTTATAATGATAAACTCTCCCTCAGAGCACCAACAGGAACCTGTCCCTAATGCAGTAGTAGATGGTTTTAGAATGATAATCTCACCCTCATAGCACAGACAGGAACCTGTCCCTAATGCAGTAGTAGATGGTTTTAGAACGATAAACTCTCCCTCAGAGCACCAACAGGAACCTCTCCCTAATGCAGTAGTAGATAGTTTTAGAACGATAAACTCTCCCTTAGAGCACCAACAGGAACCTCTCCCTAATGCAGTAGATTCTTTTAGAACGATAAACTCTCCCTCAGTGCACCAACAGGAACATGTCCCTAATGCAGTAGTAGATGGTTTTAGAACGATAAACTCTCCCTCAGAGCACCAACACGAACCTCTCACTAATGAAGTAGTAGATGGTTTTATAACGATAAACTCTCCCTCAGAGCACCAACATTAACCTCTCCCTAATGCAGTAGTAGATGGTTTTATAACAATAAACTCTCCCTCAGTGCAACAACCAGAACCTCTCCCTAATGCAGTAGCAGATGGTTGTATAACGATAAACTCTCCCTCAGAGCACCAACATGAACATCTCCCTAATGCAGTAGTAGATGGTTTTAGAATGATAAACTCTCCCTCAGAGCACCAACAGGACCCTCTCCCTAATGCAGTAGTAGATGGTTTTAGAATGATAAACTCTCCCTCAAACCAACAACAGGAACCTCTCCCTAATGCAGTAGGAGATGGTTTTAGAACGATAAACTCTCCCTCAGAGCACCAACAGGAACCTGTCCCTAATGCAGCAGTAGATGGGTTTAGAACGATAATCTCTCCCTCAGAGCACCAACAGGAACCTGTCCCTAATGCAGCAGTAGATGGTTTTAGACTAATAATCTCTCCCTCAGAGCATCAGCAGGAACCTCTCCCTAATGCAGTAGTAGATGGTTTTAGAATGATAATCTCTCCCTCAGAGCACCAACAGGAACCTGTCCCTAATTCAGTAGTAGATGGTTTTAGAATGATAATCTCTCCCTCAGAGCACCAACCGGAACCTGTCCCTAATGCAGTAGTAGATGGTTTTACAATGATAATCTCTCCCTTGGAGCACCAACAGGAATTTCTCCCTAATGCAGTAGTAGATGGTTTTAGAATGATAATCTCTCCCTCAGAGCACCAACACGAACCTCTCCCTAATGAAGTAGTAGATGGTTTTATAACGAAAAAATCTCCCTCAGAGCACCAACATTAACTTCTCCCTAATGCAGTAGTAGATGGTTTTATAACAATAAACTCTCCCTCAGTGCAACAACCAGAACCTCTCCCTAATGCAGTAGCAGATGGTTGTATAACGATAAACTCTCCCTCAGAGCACCAACAGGAACCTCTCCCTAATGCAGTAATAGATGGTTTTAGAACGATAAACTCTCCCTCAGAGCACCAACAGGACCCTCTCCCTAATGCAGTAGTAGATGGTTTTAGAAGGATAAACTCTCGCTCAGAGCACCAATAGTAACCTCTCCCTAATGCAGTAGTAGATGGTTTTAGAACGACAAACTCTCCCTCAAAGCACCAACAGGAACCTCTCCCTAATGCCGTAGGAGATGGTTTTAGAACGATAAACTCTCCCTCAGAGCACCAACAGGAACCTCTCCCTAATGCAGCAGTAGATGGGTTTAGAACGATAATCTCTCCCTCAGAGCACCAACAGGAACCTGTCCCTAATGCAGCAGTAGATGGTTTTAGAATGATAATCTCTCCCTCAGAGCATCAGCAGGAACCTCTCCCTAATGCAGTAGTAGATGGTTTTAGAATGATAATCTCTCCCTCAGAGCACCAACAGGAACCTGTTCCTAATGCAGTAGTAGATGGTTTTAGAATGATAATTAGAGTTGAGCGAACACCTGGAAGTTCGGGACAAAGTCCGGGTCCGGGTCCGGACGGAACCCGAACGATCGCACGGACAACGAACCCCATTGAAATCAATGGGGACCCGAA
>BLSH010483687.1:536068-563624 GCA_018402905.1 Glandirana rugosa | reverse complement strand
GAGTACTGACAGGCTGACCCGCCACCCCTTCAACCTCTGCAGCAATGCTGGCAGCACTCATACGTCTATTTCCCAAACACAACCTCTGGATATGACGCTAAGCACGTGCACTCAACTTGTTTAGTTGACCATGGCGAGGCCTGTTGTGAGTGGAACCTGTCCTGTTAAACCACTGTATGGTCTTGACCACCGTGCTGAAGCTCTGTTTCAGGGTCTTGGCAATCTTCTTATAGCCTAGGTCATCTTTATGTAGAGCAACAATTAGTTTTTTCAAATCCTCAGAGAGTTCTTCGCCATGAGGTGCCATGTTGAACTTCCAGTGACCAGTATGAGAGAGCGAGAGCGATAACACCAAATTTAACACACCTGTTCCCCATTCACACCTGAGACCTTGTAACACTAACAAGTCACATGACATCGGGGAGGGAAAATGGCTAAATTCGGACATTTTCACTTAGGGGTGTACTCACTTTTGTTACCAGGGGTTTAGACATTAATGGCTGTGTGTTGAGTTATTTTGAGGGGACAGCAAATTTACACTGTTATACAAGCTGTACACTCACTACCTTACATTGTGGTAATAAAATATTTACAAAAATGTGAGGGGTGTACTCATGAGATACTGTATGTCCAAGGAAGCAGAGAGATGACAGATCCGCAAATTTTGACTTTATATGTGGGAAGCGGGGGCAACTTAATTATTATTTACTTTTGATGTATAAAAGAAGGGGTGGTACCGCACAAAAGAAAGTGCTTAGATCAATAATAAATAAATACTTAGAAAAATATAGAAACAAGTTCCGTAAATATAAAGGGTGTAAAATGTGCCCGTCAATGCGGGAACTAAAGGTTTATAAAGTGCAAGTTTTTGTGGCTATGGCGCTGTTATTTCATCATACAAATTCTGAAATTCAAAAGGTGATCATGTGAGGTGCAGTTAAATATAAAGTATAAAATTGCAAAATCACAAATTCATTCAGTTAATTAAAGCTGTAGCTGAATGCATATATCTGTGCCAAGATCAATTATGTGCAAAAAAGCCAAAATATATATTCATTCAAACTTGCTGGTTGTGTGCATAAATGCTAAATAAATAAGTAAAACAAAACAAACAAATCCCAGTATCTATGCAAAAACAATTATGTGCAAATAAGCCTAAAAATGTAAAAATTGATGAACAAAATATATGTGATCTCACAATGCCACCATAAATGCCAAGTAAATGAGTCTTTGGTACAGAGATACGAACATATTAATCCATCCAGCCTTGTGTAGGTGGTGACAACATGTGTGCAATGTCCATATTGTGTCACCCAAAAACCTGTAGTATCACTTTAAGGATCCTTTGCTTGGCTGCTCCGTCCCTTCATGGGAATGTTGCAGACGCAGCCACGGGTCCTGCTGCTCTCTATATCCGATTCCTCATACAAATAAAGCGAGAGAAACCTCCATAATATCAAATTGATGGGGAACCCCATGCCAAAAATAATAAAATGGCGCGGGGTCCCCCCCAAAGATCCATACCAGACCCTTTAACAAGGGGGCCCACAGATCACAGCCCCCCACCCTATGTGGCCTGGTATGGTCCAGGAGGGGGGATGCTCACTCACCCCCCCCCCTTTCCTGACCTTTTGGGCTGCATGTTCCGATAAGGGTCTGGCATGGATTTTTGGGGGGACCCCACGCCATTTTTATTTTTTCAATTTTGGCGTGGGATCCCCCCTCAAGATTCATACCAGACCCAAAGGTCCTGGTATTGTCGGATCCCGTTCATTGAAGTCACATGGAAGTCGGACAAGAATTCGTAGGGCAAAGTCGGAGCGGAAGTTGTCCAACTTCCATGCCAGAGCAGTGTGAACCCGGCCTAAAGGGTAGATTTTCTAAAACTGGAGCTCTCAGAATCTGGTGCAGCCAGATTGGCATGGTAGCCAATCAGCTTCTAACCACAGCTTGTTCATTTAAGCTTTGACAATAAAACTTGGAAGCTGATTGGTTTCTATGCAGAAGTAAGCCTGATTTTGCACTCTCCAGCTTTAGTAAATAAACCCCTCAGTAACTAAGCATTTGTTTATTCTGACTTTTAAAATTTGTGACCACTACGGTCAGATAAACCTTTGTATCATTTTGGTAAAATTGCTGTAGAAGACCACAAAGCAACGTGTAAAACATTTATTATCTTTAAAGTGATTTTTTTCAAAGCAGAACTCCTCCCGCCATTCCCCCCCTCCCCCCTTTTTTTTTTTTCACTGCCCCCCTCTGCTTACTGGGTGGTCCATTGTGTAGGCTTTCAATACTAACCCAGCGTTGTCCCACGGAGATCCTCTTGTTCTCAGACACTTCTCGATCCTGCGCTGCCATATTGATGATTACATCATCAAGGGGCCCACCTGCCCTTCCTGGTTCAGCCAATATGCCTCCGGATGATGTGGTGCTGGGCATGCCCCCCTCCTTCTTTCTGAATGAGACGTTTTGCCTCCTGGGATATGTGACATGCAAATCCCAAGAGGCAAAGAGAGGACAGTGCACGTTATTCACTTAGGCAGGGGCCACACTTTTTTATTAAAAAAAAAAAAAAAAAAGAGAGCCCTATGCTGGCAGCGAAGGGGTGGAGAGGAGGGAAATCTATTCTGAGGGTAAAAATTCACTTTAACCACCTCAATACTGGGCACTTTCACCCCCTTCCTGCCCAGGCCATTTTTCACCTTTCAGCGCTGTCACATTTTGAATGACAATTGCACGGTCATGCAACACTGTACCCATGTGAAATTTTTTTATAATTTTCTTCACACAAATAGAGCTTTCTTTTGGTGGTATTTAATCACTGCTGGCTTTTTTTTTTATTTTTTACTTAGTTTTTGTCAGTAAATTTTGTAAATAAGTAATTTTTCTCCTTCACTGATGTGTGCTGATGAGGCGGCACTGATGGGCACTGATAGGCTGCACTGATGGACACTGATGAGGTGGCACTGATGAGGCACAAACATGCCGCACTTATGGGCATTGATGGGTGGCCCTGGTGCACATTGATGGGTAGCAGTGATGGGCAGCACTAATAGCCTGCACTGACTGGCATCACTAATGGGCACTTATTGGTGCCACTTGTGGGCACTGACTGCTGGCACTGGCGGGCACGTGTGGACACTGACTGCTGATACTGGAGGGCACTGACTGCTGGTACTGGTGGGCACTTATTGCTGGCACTGGGGTGGGCACTGGTTGCTGGCACTGGTGGTTAATAGTAATCAGGGCACTGATGATAAGTGCCCTGATTACATCCCTAGACGTCCTGTGTGAGAGGAGATGCCGCTGATCGGCTCTCCTCGCCACACACTCTGTCAGTGTGAGGCGAGGAGGAATGGTCACAGCTGATCACATAGTTAAAGAGTCGTGGTTCTTTACACAAATCAAGGTCGCGCCGTATCCTGGCAACTGGGTGTACTGCGCGCCCTTTCTGGGTTGACATCGTACGACGTCCCAGAACGAGAGCCACCCCGCCGTCATTTAACGGTGTGTGGGCGGTAAGTGGTTAAATTAAAAACATGATCTACTTATCTGCTTTGTGCAATGTGTCCATAGACACAGACATTGAGGCTTGGCCCTGCTCCCTCTCTGTTAAGTATAAGGGGGGGGGGGGGGGCAAGGGGGGGGGGGGGGGGGGGCAATACTGCTACCTAAACATTGTTTACCTTAATGTAGGGAATGCATTAAACAAAAAAAATGTTTAGGCTTTAGAAGCACTTTAAAGTGATATTAAAGCCCTTTTTAAAATATAAAAATAAAGAGATTATACCTACCTTCTCTGTGCAATGATATTGCACAGAGCGGTCCTTTACCTCCTCTTCTGGAGTCCCCCACTGGTGCTGTCTGCTCCTTCTTCCTGCAGGTGCCCCCTTCAGCAAGCAGTGTGTTATGGGGGCACCCATGCAGGTGTGCTCCACGAGACGGGCTGTGTGTGTCTATAGCTCCAGCCACACCCTTGCTCCCTCCTCATAGGATTTGAGCCTGTATCTCCTGTGAGATCAGTATATGAAGGGAGAAGAGCTGCAGACAGGACAGCGCTGGATTGCTGACAGGACCCAGGTAAGTGTTAGGGAGAGGGTTGGGGGGTGCGGGGCAGTTAGTGGGGAATACATTTAAAGTGGAACTTTAGTCAAAAAATTAAGTCCTTCTAGATGTCTTCAGGCTGGCCCCTTTTGCAAATACAGCACATTAATAATAAGTGTCTATACTGTTTAAAATCCACTAATACACAGTTTCTCCCTGCTCTGCACATGCTCAGTTGCTCTCCACTTTTAGGCATTGCTGAGTTTGTAGAGACTGATCTGCTGACAGCCTTAAAGTGGAATCAAAAACTCCTATCCTTTACAGCCAAGGAAGCTACTTCTGTTTGATCTGCAATTGCCATGGTGCTGCACGTCATCAGTTATGACACCAGCCATTTGATGAATTGACAGTTTGGTTGAGAGCACAAGCAAATGTGACAGTTAGCAAACCTGGCATTCCAGGAATATAACTGAATGCAACTTTTTGAAATCATTAAATTAATATGTTTAGTTTCATTTTATGATTTACTGCTGTTCAGGGGCACTGGGCTTTGGCAAAACAACAGCTTCTGGCAAGAAGAAACAGGAACAATGCTGGAGGCAATTTAGAGCACACACTCATTTTGGTAGCATAATTATTAATGTGGAATGTATGTTTCTTGCTAAATAACATATTTTATCAAGTTGCTATGTTTGTTTTTTGGTGATCACACAACCTCTGTTCTCATTTGCATAAGGGGCTTAGAGAGGTGGGGGTGGAAACTGCAGGAAGAGCATGTCAGCAGGAGACAGAGAGAGCAATACAACAATACACTGATCTTCTTTTTTCCATTAGATGACAGGCAGGCTGCTCCTAGCACAGCCAGAAAACTGTCCACACTGAGATGGATGTAGTTCTATGCCTAGTGTGGTCAGTTTGAAATAGGAAAGCAGGGGGTCAGCAGGTATTTCACACAAAGGAAGAAACACAAAGAGAACAGGATACTTTTTACCACAAGTAAGTGGTACAATATACACATATCAGGAATATACAATATTGGGGTAGCATACACTTTAAAATATAACTTAAAAATAAACTTTTTGTTGTTGTTTTGGATGTAGTGGGCACGGATTAGAACACCCATGAGACTTTTATTGCTGTCTGTGCCCCTGCTAGGGAGTATTACCCTCTCTATTTGTCATATTTATTGTTATCAGTGAAAGTAAAGGAAAATCCCACATTGTGGGTTGTCCCCAGAACACGATCCGACTTCAGGGGCGACTTTGCCAAGCAACTGCAAACTCGACTATGCCAAGTGACTTTGCCTGTGACCAATCAGAGAAGGGAGGGAGGGGGTTGCCTGTGTAATTGGTGGGGAGTACCTGAGTAAATTCTTTTCTTTTTCCTGTAAAGTCGCTTCACTATAGATAAGGGATCCGACTTGGAGGCGACTTCCATTGAATCCTATGGGCACAAGTCAGATAGAAGTCGC
This sequence comes from Glandirana rugosa, assembly GCA_018402905.1. Taxonomy (NCBI): domain Eukaryota; kingdom Metazoa; phylum Chordata; class Amphibia; order Anura; family Ranidae; genus Glandirana; species Glandirana rugosa. The sequence continues at coordinate 558,109 of BLSH010483687.1, read as the reverse complement.
CTTGAAGTAGTACAGGAGCCTTTTCTGAAGTCTGAGCCACTTCAGTAAGACGGCTCTCATTCATTTCATTGGGATTTCTGATGTCAAGTGACTTGGCGACACAAGTCGGAGTGCAAGTCGGCCCTTAGGGGCCGGTTCACACTTTCTGGTCGCGGCGATGGGGACTTTCTGGTCGCGGCAGTGTGAACCGGCTCTAATAGAGTGGAAATCTTCCAGTGGGGTCACTAATTCTGGTGACAACTTCCTCACTTTGGAGGGATTTCTTTTCACATGCTATTTTGGCTATGGGACAGAAAGTGAAGGGAATCTCCCCCATGGGACGCAGATATGAAGAAAAGTTTTAGTTCTACTTTACTAAGGTATAAAAACATTAGACTATAGAACAGCTTTAACCAAAGTGTCTACATTATATTACTTTCAATTTTATTTCTTTGTATTGTTATGTATTAAAAATCAAATTGATTATTCTGTGGATATTTTACCACTTGAGTATTTTTTTTTTTTTGCACTTATTCATTCTGCAAACGGTACATTTTTTCTTTATATTAGTTAGCTTTTTTTTTGTTCAGCAAGCTTTGCTAGAAGTGACCCCATCACATTCTGGTTATAGTACAGTAAAACCTTGGATTGCGAGCATAATTTGTTCCAGAAACATGCTTGTAATCCAAAGCCCTCGTATATCAAAGTGAATTTCCCCATAAGAAATAATGGAAACTCAGATGATTCGTTCCACAACCATTTATTCATAAATCTTTCAGTTTATAGTCCATATAAAAAGATTATAGCAATGTGATAAGTTGTGTAACCATAAAATGTCCATCCACAAATGGCCGCCTCCACAAGGGGATTAGAAGCAAAATCCAGCAGGAGCTACAGAGAAGAGAGGCGCCTCTAAGTGTAGCAATATGGTTACATTTAATGAAACTCATGTGGTTGATGATTAAAAGAGGCACATCTAAGTATTCAGGCATCTGGAGTAAAGCTGTCCACATAGACCATCCTCCTTACCACCCGCTCTCACCGCTGTCAGTCTGCAATCGTGTCCGGGAAGGCTACCCTGAAGTAGAACGATCTGAACGCGAGGCTTGAAACGCTCGTGGAGTGCAGTGTGGAAGGGATGATGTTGATGACGGTGGGGAGGATGGTCCATGTGGACATCTTTACCCTGGATGCCTGCATACTTAGATGTGCCTCTTTTAATCATCAACCATCAGAGTTTCTAAATGTTGTAATTTCATCATATGTAACCATATTGCTACACATTGAGGCGCCCCTCTTCTCTTTTATACTCAGTTGTGACGTGACGCTACTTTTATATCAAGACATCGCTTGTATATCAAGTCACAGTTTATTGAAAAATTTTGATTGTCTTGCAAAACGCTCTCAAACCAAGGTTTTGCTGTAATTCTTTTCAAAGATTATAAATGACGAATCCTATATCTTTCAATCAGTACAGTAACAATCAGACTTTCATTCTGGACTATAATCATAGTATTGTTTTTAAGTTATATTTAATAATTGTGTATATCTAAAGCTTTTAAAGATGCAAATTTGACTGTAGATATCTTACAGGTTCTTGCTGATTGGGCACTACATGGAACTTTCTGTAATATAAGATGACGGATCAACAGAACAACAACAGCATCTCGGCAAATCCTTTTGCTGCATTGTTTGGGTCTCTTGCAGAAGCTCGTCAGTTTGCAGCTGGACAGAAGCAGCAGCTCAGAGAGCAAACAGGTAATTATTTTGTCAAAAGTAAAATATAATGAATACCAGCAATACTAAATCTTATGACGTAACAGTGCTCAGAAGTTCAGACTAAAAATGACATTAAAGCTCCCTTCACACGGGTGTTTACCCGCATACAGCGGATTCCAGCGGCATGTATCGGCAGATTCTTTCAGCTGGAATGACATGCAAATAGCGTCCGCCAATCAGCCTGCGTAAAGTGATGACAGGCTGACAGTGGCCATCGCTGTAGACACACACCAAATGGTTTACCTGCGGTTAGGGACCAATGTCATTCAGATACATCCTTAACCACAGAAATCCCCCTGGTGTGCGGCTACATGTGAACAGTGATGGCTGTTGTCAGCCTGTCATTACTTAATACAGGCTATTTGCGTAAACCTATCATCCCAGCTGCAAGAATCCGCTGATTCTTGGCGTCGTTTACATCTGCTTCACTCCGAGTCTATCCAGGTCCATAAAAAAAAGGAAAAGGACTGTGTGCAACTCCATTTTCATCTGGCCTCCAATAGATAAAATGTGGGGCTGGGAAGTTCAACATACAGAAAAAAAAAACAACAAAAATTATACCTTTCCTATTCTGTTCTGATTTCTAATCTTCTGCTGAATGGACCAGATGCGGTCCGTGTAAAGGGATCCAAAGTCACAAGTCATGTTGCATGAGTGTAATTTGTATATTGGATCTCACTTACAATTGTAATTGCAGAATTTTCATTATTGTGCATTTATCTAAAATTACCTTTATTGTACTAGAACGTGACAGACACTAAATTGAAACTGCACGCAAACAGCTAAATACACAATTAAAAAACGCACAGTATATGTTTTCTATTTACCTGGAAAAAGTATTTATAACAACATATGAAGCCTTTCACAACTCTGCCCATAGCTACATCACCAATCTTGTCTCCAAATATCACCCAACCTGTCCTCTTCGTTCCTCTCAAGACCTCCTGCTCTCAAGCTCCTTTGTCTCCTCCTCTGATGCTCGTCTCCAGGACTTCTCCAGAGCCTCTCTCATCCTCTGGAACTCTCTACTTTAATCTTGTCATCTATCTCTGACTCTGGTTGCTTTTAGGTGATCCCTGAAAACTCAACTCTGAGTAAAATAGGTATTTGATCCCCAGGCAAAACATGACTTGGTACTTGGTGGAGAAACCCTTGTTTCTGTGCAAGCACAGAGGTAAGATGTTTCTTGTAGTTGGTGACCAGGTTTGCACACGTCTCAGGAGGGATTTTGGTCCACTCTTCTTTACACAGCTTCTATAAATCCTTAAGGTTTCTTAGCTGTCACTTGGCAACTCTAAGTTTCAGCTTCCTCCATACATTTTCTATAGGAAAAAAGGTCTGGAGACTGACTAGGCCACTCCATGACCTTAATGTGCTTCTTCTTGAGCCACTTTTTAGTTGACTTGGCAATATGTTTTTGGTCATTGTCATGCTGGAACACCCATCCACGACTCATCTTCAGTGTTCTTTCTGAGGGAAAAAGGTTCTCATCCAAGATTTCTTAAATGCATGGCCCCGTCTATTGGCCCCTCAATACGGCAAAGTAGGTCTGTACCCCTAGCAGAGAAACAGCCCCAAAGCATCATGTTTCCACCTCCGTGCTTGACTGTAGAAATGGTGTTTTTAGGGTCATAGTCAGCATTTATGTTCCTCCAAACATGGCAAGTAAAGTTAATGCTAAAGAGCTCAATTGTGGTCTCATCTGACCACAGCATGTTCTCCTAATCCTTCTCTGAGTCATTTAGATGTTCATTGGCATGACTGTACATGTGCCTTCTTGAGGAGGGGGACTCGCCGTATTTAGAAGAAGAAAAATGCTGACTATGACCCTAAGAACACCATCTCTACAGTCAAGCACGGAGGTGGAAACATTATGCTTTGGGGCTGTTTCCCTGCTAAAGGCACAGACTGACTTTGCCACATTTGGGTGCCACTGGATGGGGCCATGTGTTGTAAAATCTTGAATGAGAACCTTCTTCCCTTAGCCAGAACACTGAGGATGGGTCTTTCACCATGACAATGACCCAAAACATACTGCCAAGGCAACAAAGGAGTGGCTCAAGAAGAAGCACATTAAAGGTCATGCAGTGGCCTATCCAGTCTCCAGACCTTAATCCTATAGAAAATTTATGGAGGGAGCTGAGACTTCGAGTTGCCAAGCGACAGCCAAGAAACCTTAAGGATTTAGAGAAGATCTGTAAAGAAGAGTGCACCAAAATCCCTCCTGAGATGTATGCAAACCTGGTAACCAACTACAAGAAATGTCTGACCTCTGTGCTGGCTAACAAGGGTTTCTCCACCAAGTACTAAGTCATGTTTGCTTGGGGATCAAATACATATTTTACTCACTGAACTGCGACTCAATTTATAGCATGTGTTTTATGAGGTTTTTTTTTTTTTCTGGATTTTTTGTTGATAGTCTATCTCTGTCATTTAAAATACACTTATGATCAAATAATCATTTTCCCCACTGTACAAACTTGTGTACCACTTGCCCCACCCTATTAGATTGTAAGCTCTTATGAGCAGGGCCCTCTTTACCCTCTTGTATTTTATTGAAACTGTACTGTCTCCTTTTTATACTGTAAAGTGCTGCATAAACTATTGATGCTATATAAATCCTGTATAATAATAATAATAATAATAATAATAATAATTTGTGTACAACCAGTCTTGTGAGTCATACACATCTGCCATTGGTTAGTCTTATGTTCTCACTGAGGGACTGTGGTTTATCAGGTGCATTGAATTTTTACAATGGTGGGGGGAATGATTAAAGTTGTCCAGAATGCAGCATGATCTAGGTGGAGCTTGGACAGCCTTTTAAAGAGATCCTGTCATCAGATCATTTATTACAACAGCAATGTTCCCATAAGAATATATTTAAATGCACATACAACTTATGGGAAGATTGTTGTAATAAAAGATCTGATAACAGGGTCTGTTTAAGAGGCTGTCCAAGCCCTGCCTAGATCACGTCACATTCAGGACAGTGTCCATTTTCCATTATACACTTATGAAAACTAACTTTTTTTTTCCTTTCCCACATTCATTGTTATAAATAACCTCAGCCATTCCAGTAGTACTTTATGGTAACCTAAATCTGTTCTACTTTTTATAGAGGATGCAGGCGAGAGTCTCGATGATTCTGACAATAGTGTTTCAGAGAGCCTGGATGACTGTGATGATTCTGTGGCAGAAATAAGCCGATCGTTTCGATCTCAGCAAGAGATATGTGAACAGCTAAACATCAATCATATGATTCAGAGAATCTTCCTTATTACATTGGATAACAGTGAGTATGAGATTGTCTGCAGTAAGTGGTCTATTTATAAATGTTTTCACACAAGATTTACACAGCTTTTACCCAAGATTCACACATTTTTTGATTGTATTTAGTTGGAAAAAATATGTGACTCCTGGGTGAAACACCCAAGTGCAAGCCTAACTATACAGTATGACTTCTGGGAACTTCTCAGCCAACTAGTCTTTCATAAAAAAAAGATTGTTGAGTAGCCAGTAACAACCTAAACTTATTTTGGGGCAGCACTATGGCTTAGTGGTTAGCACTTATGCCTTGCAACACCTGGGTCCTTGGTTCAAATCCAGGACACTGCCTACATTGAGTTTGCATGTCCTTCCTGCGTTCCTTGTGTACTCTGGTTTGCTCCTACAATCCAAAAACACACTGGTAGGTCAGTTGGCTACTGTCTGAATTGGCCCTAGTATGTGTATATACGCATGTGACATAAGGGACCTTAGGTTGTATGCTTCTTAGAGGCAGAGACTGATGCGAATGTACAAAATGTACAGTGTGCAATGTAAGTACCCGTAATAAATAACACATATTTTAAAGCTGAACTTCAAATATGGTTTTTAATTGCATAGTTACATTGGCCCAGCTTGCACCAGTGTAAGTATGCATATTCCATACCTGTTGGACCACTGTGGAAGCAGGGAATGACTGTAGTAGTCACCACTACTACAGTGATTGCCACACTCTTCTGGGTCTTGTGCTGAGCGGCTGCCCTTTTTTATAGTGAACACAGTAGGTAGCTCGCTCGACATGGCTGCCTTTCACAGAACACTTTGTATTTTTTTTATTTAAGTTTTTTTATCAAATTTTTACCAGGCATAAAAATACAGGTACAATTTATCAATCGCAGACTAAAAAAAAAAATGCACAAACTACAGCTTCCATCCCCTTCACCCCACCCCTCCTCCGTAGGCAAGATACAGTTACAAGAAGCTCTGTCAACCATAATAGAATGCAGTACACATAGGTGCATCCTTTGTGGTCAGCCTCAGCCACCCCAAAGCCAGAGTTATTACATAACTCTAACATGTGCCAGACCCTGTAAGCAACTATACATCCCCCTGGGCACAATGGAGACTGTTGTACGCTCAGGGAAGAGAGGCCATTTCTGGCCATAGGCCAAGCAGAAGAAGCCATGGTCAGTTGCAATGTTAGACATTTGATTGCTCTCTAGAGAGCCAGCAGTTCCATATTATTTTAAACTTAATTCCCATATGTACCTTTATAGACTGGAAGTGCTAAATTAACCAAAGTCTTTCAAAATTCCAGAGATGGTGCCATTACATTTTTCAAAGGAGCAGAATTCGCCTTTTCGAGCCGTTAGTTGAATACTGAGCAGAGTACGTGTATTATTCTTTGGAGACATACAAAGATTTAGCCTGTTAAAAAAAAAAGACATACAAAAGATATGTTTGCAATATGACTCCGCTTGCGGTCCTACCCTTATGAAATGTAAGGATCAGATATTTTTTGTACCTTAAACACATTAGATCAACTTTGCAAGAGAGTCATGGCTGCAGACCTCGACTGAGAACAGTAAATCATATGCCCTGTAGCCATGGCCAAAATTTTGAGAATGAGACAACTATTCATTTTAACAAAGTCTGCTGCTTCAGTGTTTTTAGATCTTTTTGTCCGATGTTACTATGGTATACTGAAGTATAATTACAAGCCTTTCATAATTGGCAAAGGCGTTTATGGACAATTACATTAAGTTTATGCAGAGTCAATATTTGCAATGTTGACCATTCTTTTTCAAGACCTCTTTAATTCGCCCTGACATGCTGTCTATCAACTTCTGGGTCACATCTTGACTGATGGCAGCCCATTCTTGCATAATCAATGCTTGGAGTTTATCAGAATTTGTGGGGTTTTTTTGTTCACCCACCTCTTCAGGATTTGACCACAAGCTCTCAATGGGTCTAGGGAGTTTCCTGGCCATGGACCCAAAATTTCAATGTTTTTTTTTCCCCAAGCCACTTAGATATCACTTTTGCCTTATTGCAAAGTGCTCCATCATGCTGGAAAAGTCAGCTGTTTCGTCACCAAACTGTTCTTAGGTAAAATTGTGAGTGAGCCCACTCCCTTGGCTAAGAAGCAACCCCACACATGAATGGTCTTAGGATGCTTGCTGATGACACAGGACTGATGGTAGCGCTTACCTTCTCTTCTCCGGACAAAGTTTTTTTCCGGATGCCCCAAACAATCAGAAAAGGGATTCATCAGAGAAAATTACGTCACCCCAGTCCTCAACAGTCCAATCCCTGTACTGTTTGCAGAATATCAGTCTGTCTCTGATGTTTTTCCTGGAGAGAAGTGTCTTCCTTGCTGCCCTTCTTGACACCAGGCCTTCCTCCAAAAGCCTTTGCCTCACTGTGCATGCAGTTGTACGCACACCTGCCTGCTGACATTTCTCAGTAAGCTCTGGTGCCCGATCCCGCAGCTGAATAAACCGTAGGAGACGGTCTTGGCGCTTGCTGGACTTTCTTGGGCACCCTTAAGACCTTTTCACAAATGCAGTGGACATTTTTTTTTTTATGGGATTAAGTTCATTTTCATGGCAAAGAGGGGACTTTGCAATTGATTGCATGCAGTTGATCTGATCACTCTTCATAACATTCTGGAGTATATGCAAATTGCCATCATAAAAACTGAGGCAGCAGACTTTGTGAAAATGAATATTTGTGTCCTTCTCAAAAATTTTAGCCACGGCTGTAAATATATGTTTGATTCAATGTCTTCACTGCTAGGTGCTATAAAGAATTATTTCTATACTGCATGACACTCTTGCCAAATATGTGCAAAAAGGCAGCCTTTACATTAAAGGCAATTTTTTTTAGTAATAAAAAATGGTAATACTTACCTGCTCTGTGCAATGATATTGCACAGAAATGTCTCTTTCCTCCTCTTTTCACAGTCCCTACTGGCGCTGTAGGCTCCTCCCTCCTGTGGGTGCCTCCTGCAGCAAGCTGGATGCTAGGAGGCCACCTGTGTGTGTGTGGTCTTGTTGTGTCCTGTGCTGGGATGTGTGCTGCCATGTCCCTGCTCCCTCCTCACAGGCGTCTGACTGATGGCAACAGGAGCCTATGACCCTGCTCCCCTCAGTTTCCCCTGTGAAAGCAGGAAGTGAGGGGAGTGAGGCTGCAGGCAGAGGCAGCACTGCACAGGTGATATTGAGCCAGGTAAGTATTTAGAGATAGGGGAAGGGGTAGTGGGGTGTTTTGTTTACCTTAATAAAGAAAATATATTAATGTAAGAAAAATTTAGCCCCGTTTCAGGGTCTTGGCAATCTTCTTATAGCCTAGGCCATCTTTATGTAGAGCAACAATTTTTTTTTTCAGATCCTCGGAGAGTTCTTTGCCACGAGGTGCCATGTTGAACTTCCAGTCACCAGTATGAGAGAGTGAGAGCGATAACACCAAATTTAACACACCTGCTCCCCATTCACACCTGAGACCTTGTATCACTAACGAGTCACATGACACCGTAGAGGGAAAATGGCTAAGAGGGCCCAATTGAAATATTTTCACTTAGGGGTGTACTCACTTTTGCTGCCAGCAGTTTAGACATTAAAGGCTGTGTGTTGAGTTTTTTTTTTTTTTTTTGAGGGGACAGCAAATTTACACTGTTCTACAAGCTGTACACTCACTACTTTACATTGTAGCAAAGTGTCATTTCTTCAGTCTTGTCATGTCAAAAGATATAATAAAATATTTACAAAAATGTGAGGGGTTTACTCACTTTTGTGAGATACTGTATATCTGACTGAAAATAAAAATTCCAAATGTTATTTTAGATCTGACCAAATTGATGAAATAAAAGAAAAACATATGCAAGACCAATATACGTTTGTTTTAAAAGCTCCCCATGACTACAATTAGTGATCAGAGGGGCAAATTGGCACACTGTGCGCACAACTGGGCATCAGGACAGAAACTTCCTTGGTTCCGTCATGTGAGAGTGCATAGGAAGCCGGGTCCTATTTCCCAGCAGTGTAGTAGCTTCCCTGGCTGACAATGGGTAATAGTGGAGGAACTTCAGGTCTGGATGTTCTGGTCCCTAAGGGGACTCCTTCCATTTGTTATGGTGATCTGGCTTTGTCCAGCCCGTTCTTCTGCATTGGGTAAACTTTGTATACACATATTTATATTATACTTCACATATTTTCCTTTGTAGGTGATCCCAGTATGAAAAGTGGTAATGGAATCCCTCTGCGCTGTGTGTACCTGGAAGAGTTGGGTTCTGAGCTGGATGGGCAGGATTGGTTGGACATGGACAATGTTGAACAGGTAAAACACAGCAGAGAATTCTTTATTTCAAATAAGTTGGTATAGATGTAAATGTTGCATTGGTCAGCTATGCTGATGTGTGAGAGTATTTTGTCTATTTTTGTAGATATATTACCATTTTTTGCATTTGTTGTAGGCTCTGTTTACTCGCCTTCTTCTGCCTGAGCCTGGGAAATATATGATAAGTATGACATCTTCTGGAGCACCAAACCTGTCTGCAGAGAGAGATGCTGGAGAAAAGCACATCCTTCCCTTCCTGTTTTCATGTTTCCAAAGAGCCAAGAAGGAGGTGAACATTTAGCCAAGCCATAAGGATTTGTTCATCAATCTTTAAGTCTCTCCAAAAGGAGAAAGGACTTCTGGGTAAATGCCATTTTTTATATGGCAAGCCTGTTAGTAACTCACCCTATGTGTGTTTAAAGCATTGCACATGCTCTGCTAACTCATGACATCCAACTGCGGCCGGTTTTGTTTCGGCCTACTTTGCCTTATTAGTATATAACTAGTAATTCTGGTCAGCATGCGAAGCACCATAGAAGTGACTTCACTGTAGTACTATGTACTGGTAGAAAGGCTTTTTTAAGAAAGCAAACAGGATAAAATAGGAGAGCTGTCACTGCTGATTTGTTGTCCAGGCGGCAGGGCTGTCATTATTATCCTTCCTTTATTAATTGACAAATCTGATCATCTGGAACAAGCATGTGCATTTTGTCTGAAAATGAATTTACATTTTCTGAGACTGTGACCTACTAAATATTGAAGCAAGAAGGACGTCATCTTACAGAATAAGTCAGCATTGGCAGCTCTTGTATTTCTGTTCTGACAGGTTGCCAATAAGGTGACTGTCACTTTAAGAAAATCGAAGGCTGCTAGCAGGTACAAAGTGAGGACCCCTAGAGGCAGAAGTTATCATTGCTCCTTCTGTGCTGGAACGGCATTCTGAGCGGGCAATACTCTGATGCTTCCTAGTCGTGTCAGAGCTTGCCCGTGTTTTCACAGCAGGTATACATTCTAATTGGTCCATCAATATAATGTGTGCAAAGGGGGCAGACAAGCTCTGTTACTGCTATGAAGTGTCCGAGCTTTGCCTGATCATACTTGCCTGACATTGGAACATAGAAGGGGAAATGAAAGCTGATACGGGGTGTACAGGCACCATATTGTGTCTTCACTTTATACCGATAGCAACTTTATTTATTCCTAAGTGAATGAGTGGCTTTAAGCAATGCTACATAGCACTCCAGTGAAGTTATTTCCTTTTGGAGAGACTTATTTACATTTCCTGGGGGATATGCTTCTCCCTGCTTGTACTTAGCTGCTCAGTGAAGTTATTTCTTGCTCATCATTTTTGCACGATGCTTTCACCTTGTAATGTATTTCCTCTTATTCCTCTAAGGTGATACAGTACAATCAGTATATGCTCTGCCTACAAGATAATTGATGCAACAAATGTTGATTTGTTCCCTCACTTGAGTTGCTTGTATCTTTGTTACTAGCTTTTTTTTGTCTGTACAGGTCACTAAGGTACCAGAGAATCTTTTGCCATATGCAGTGCGCTGCAAGGCTCTGACTATTTCAAATGCACGTACTCTTCTACTAACCCCAGAGATCTATCAGGGACAAGATGTTCCAGCGCAGGTGGTAGACTTGATGCTTGAGGGATTACAAGGGGCAAGTGAGTACTATTGTCTGAAAAACCTACAGATATAAGAAAAAAGAATAGATGCGTGCATGGTTTTATTATGCATCAGTGTTAAAGCCTAAGGCTGCTTTCACACTGCTTCCACTGCAAAACCGCATGTATTTTTGCTGCATTTCCAGTGCACTTTGCTGTGAAAAAAGTACATGTGACCCAAAAACGCAACCTGGGTGTGTTTTTGATGCGTTTTGCTATGTTTTTAATTTTTTTGGTGTTTTTGGTGTAGTTTTTTTTTACCACACCAAGCATGCACCATGTAGGACTTTTAAAAACACAACTCGCCCACTACAGACTGGTATGAAGAGTTTTATAGGATTTAATGGTTATGCATTTTTCTTTTGCATTTGGTAAGGCAAAAACGGAAGCTCCACAGAGAGGCAGAATGGTGATCTGCCTATGTAAACAAAGCAGATCCCCATTCTGACAGGGGAGGACAGAGATATCGTCTGTTCCTAGTGATCAGGAACAGTGATCTCTCTGTTCTCCCTGTCAGTCAAGTTAGAAAGGACCTCCCTAGGACACACTTAACCATTTGATTGCCCCTGGTGTTAACCCCTTCTCTGCCAGTGTCATTTATAAGTGATCAGTGCATATTTTTAGCTCTGATCACTGTAGTAATGTCACTGGTCCCAAAAAAGTGTCTGATCTGTCCCCCACAGTCCTGGTAAAATTCGCTGATCGCTGCCATTACTAGTGAAAAATAAAAATTTTAATAAATATAAAAATATTTGTGGGAAAAAAAGGACATCAATTTTGTTAGGGTACAACGTCGCACAACCGTGCAATTGTCAGTTAAAATAACGCAGTACCGTATCTCAAAAAATGGCCTGATCATTAAGGGGGTAAATCCTTCTTGGGCTAAAGTGGTTAAGCGGTCTATTTATAAATATATTCACACAAATTTCACCCATGAGTCACCCATGAGTTTCATTCATGTGTGAATCTTTTGAACACATTTATAATTAGACCCCCCAAGTGTTGTATTTATACTGATATAACATATCATATAACAAAGAGTTTTTTCATAAAGAAATTATTCTATTTTCAGCTTTTAACCAGATTGCAAGCTTCTGATTATCAGTCTTTGCAACACTTTCTTTCAGACTTTGATGAGGTGGTAGAATACTTAGAGGAGATCATTGAGGCACTTTTGGCAGATGAAGACGTACGCTCCTTCAGTGAAGTTTTCCTACCCGTGTTTGATGTTATTCTGGAACGTGTCAGGGACTTGGATTTATGTCAGATGCTTCTTTACAGCTATCTCGACATACTTCTATACTGTACTAAGCAAAAAGACATTGCAAAGGTAAGCAAAATAAAGCCAGTATTAAGCATACTAAGGCACATATATTTATCTGTTTAGCTAATTTCCATAGTAGGAATTCCTCCTTTCTGAGGTTCCTTCTTTTCCAGTGGAGGTCCATTCTACCAGGATTGCCTCCTGGGCAATTCAGCATCACGCTTCAGCTGTTCAAATTTGTAAGCCTCCTACCTGATCCTCTGTCCACACATTTTCTATGTTTTACCAGGTAGATGTACTCTGCAGACTCCAGTTATAGGTGGAAACTCCAATAGGTGACTCTTTTATTGAGGTTTACCCTGTTGTGTTTTGGGGTTTTGGGTTCTTTGCCATTGTGCTATGTTGCTCCCACACTCATGTTCGGGGCTTTGGGTCATCCCTGAATAAAAATAAACCCTATGTCCTATGATGTACAATTAGGATTTTTGGTTAGTATTTAAAATCACTATTCTTGGCGTACTCTTTGTAGGGTTTCTTATTGCTTGCAACAACACAGAGACTGTGCTGTGTTGGGAGGGGTTATGCCTGGGCAGGGAAGCCTGTTGGGCTTTTTTTGCCAGTATTCTTTCACCTGTAGGTGGCAGCATTAGTCAGCATTTTATGGCCAGCGTCCTTTCACCTGTAGGTGGCAGCATTAGTCAGCATTTTATGGCCAGCGTCCTTTCACCTGTAGGTGTCAGCATTTTATGGCCAGTGTCCTTCCACCTGTAGGTGGCAGCATTAGTCAGCATTTTATGGCCACCATCCTTTTACCTGTAGGTGGCAGCATTAGTCAGCATTTTATGGCCACCGTCCTTTCACCTGTAGGTGGCAGCATTAGACAGAATTTTATGGCCAGCATCCTTTCACCTGTAGGTGGCAGCGTTAGTCAGCATTTTATGGCATTTTATGGCCAGCATCCTTTCACCTGTAGGTGGCAGCATTTTTCAGCATTTTATGGCTAGTGTCCTTTCATCTGTAGGTGGCAGCATTAGTCAGCATTTTATGGCTAGTGTCATTTCACCTGTAGGTGGCAGCATTAGTCAGCATTTTATGGCCAGCGCCCTTTCATCTGTAGGTGGCAGCATTAGTCAGCATTTTATGGCCAGCATCCTTTCACCTGTAGGTGGCAGCATTTTTCAGCATTTTATGGCTAGTGTCCTTTCATCTGTAGGTGGCAGCATTAGTCAGCATTTTATGACTAGTGTCCTTTCACCTGTAGGTGGCAGCATTAGTCAGCATTTTATGGCTAGCGTCCTTTCACCTGTAGGTGGCAGCATTAGTCAGCATTATATGGCCAGCATCCTTTCACCTGTAGATGGCAACATTAGTCAGCTAAGTAGTAATGAATATGAAAAAAATCCCATGTCCTGTGATGTACTCCAAGAAAAGGGTCTTACAGGTAAATCAAAGACCCTATTTTTTCCTGCAAATATGAGAACATTTATTACTTTTTTTTTTTTTTTTTTGCAAAAGATGGACTTAGCCTTTAAAATCTGTAAAACTCCTACATGCATGATATTTATCAATAGTAAAGCTGCTATTCTAGCTTTACAACATCTCTTGCTACTGATTTATGATAAATATGGAGGATGCAACCATGGATGGATCTAAAATTTAGGATAACCGTTTAAATAACTTTATATCTGAATGCTAGGCAGCTAAAAACAAAAACACACAAGTTGATTACACCTTTTCTTCTAATTACTTGGCAGATCTCGCCTCATGAAGGACATATAGGCTTCCTGTTTTGCCAATGCACAAATTCTGTCTATAGCAGCTGGACTAGAATTGTAGGACCAGGTACAGTCCTGCCCCCTAAGAGACTGACGCTACCAATAACCACATTATATAGGAGGTGGAGGCAAACCTCAGACTGCGAAAAAAACTATACATAAACAATTAAAAAAACACAAATTAATGCAGCTTTGTAATCATAAATATATAATTAAATGGATTTTTTTAATACAAATAGTACAAGTAACTGAATATGGCTTGGTATCAGCCTCTAGCAGTTCCTGTACCGCCAGGCTGTAATTGGACACAAACTGTTAGCACTCAAGTGAAAAAAAGAAAACAATCTTGCTGCAGGGAAACTTTGAAATATGTCTTTCCAGATTGATGTTCACTGTTATTGCTGTAATTGTAATACTGAATAAATGGGAGTCTTTATAAAATACTAAAGGACAAACAAAGTATACAAGCATCCTGTTAAACCTTAAAGTATTACTAAAGGATAGAGAATAGACGGATTAGAAACCCTGTTAGGCTTTTATTCCTGTCTGTGCCCCCATTAGGGAGATTCACCCTCTATATTTGACCTGTTTACCATTATCATCCAAAATGAAAGTAAAAGACAATCTCACATTTTCAGGTTGTCCCCAGAATTTTAATGGGAGGAACTCTTCCAATGGGAACACTAGTTTTGGTGACAACCAGGAATACCCTCAATTTCCTCCTTCCTGTTTTGACTATGGGATAGAAAGTGAAGGGGGGTCTTCCCAATGAAACACAGATAGCTCACTCTTTTCAAAAGTTTTGTCTTTAGTTCTGCTTTAATTAAAAATAGTTACTCAAATATTCTTTACAAACTTGCTTTGTCATATAAAATAACATCCAGGAAGAGACCTGCTCAACCATTGCTGCATAGAAGAAATCCCTATAGTAGATCCTTTTAGACAGCATGCAGCCACTGTCTCTAGCATCACCGCTGAAGCATTTAAAGGGCAGACCTTCTTCATAAGAGCTGATTTTCTGGAGCTCACTATTAGTTTAAAAGCCAAGGTCCCAGGCTGTGTAACGCTGTCAGGTTTGCAGGATTGTAGTGTAAGGGGAAAATGCAGTAAAAGGAGCCAATCGGCTTAAATGCAGACTTTGGCTGATAGGAGGTGAAAGCAGATTGCCAGAGAGATTAACTCATTCCTGTGCTGCTTCTCTTTTCACTGTCCAGTCACAGACTGGGGCAGGTCCAGGGCAACCTGGGATCAGAGAAAGTGGGTTGAATGATGCTGGCCATCAGACTGGGAATACCTACAAGGAAAAAAAGTGTTGCAGGGGAAATCTGTGGATTGAAGGGGAATATTGCAGCCAAAAACTTTTTTTTGTGTGATTTTTGGGTGTAATTCTGATTTAAATCCACTTGCAGTTTCATTGATCAAGCAATTTTGTTTTTTGAAAACATTGCAATTTCCATTACAGTAATACTTCTGTGATGACAGCTGGCTACAGTGACACTGGAGAGGTTAGCTCATGCTGTGGTTTCCTTGTATACAGAAACTTTTTTTTTTTTCCTTTATGTAGGTTTTTGTGAAACACATTCAGCCTCAAGATCTATCAAATGGACATCAATACCAAAAGACCTTACTGGGTGCAATTCTTAGCATTTCCTGCTTATTACGTACCCCCGGTGTGGTAGAAAATCATGGATATTTTTTAAACCCATCACGTTCCAGCCCACAGGAAATAAAAGTGCAAGAATCAAATATCCATCAGGTAAAGCAATCCTTTCAGAGCCCAATTTACTAAAAGTTACCAGTCTGTTTTTATTCTTGTTATAAGCCAGATCAGAAAAAACACAGCGAACACAGGCACCCTCTACCCTTAAGGCATGCACACAGGATGTTTTTGGACTGTTTTACAGCAGCTGCTTTTAGCTGCAGACGTTTTCTTCTACTGTCAATAAACCCCCCATCATGTTATCCTATGCGTTCATGCACACATAGGCTGTTATCAACTGTTTGTTTTTAGTAGTAACGTTTTTGAGCTGTAAAAAAACCCAAGACCAGTGAGTTCTGAGAGACATTTTTCAGCTGTAAAAACGCAAAAAAGGGGCTAAACGCCGGTCCCCATAGTTTTTGGACGTTTTAGATCAATTGAGGAAAAAAAAAATACACTGGTCCTTTAAAAACTCCAAAAACGCTGGTAAAATTGCGCTAATAAAAGCTGAAAAAAATCACTGATAAGCTACTGACAGTTTTAGGACGTTTTTTAACGTCCTGTGTGCATGAATCGACTGGTGTCTAAAGAACCCTTGGTCAAGAGATGGTTATCATAACGAAGTAAGTAAGTGTGGACAAAATCGAGTTTTACCTTTCTGACCAAATGTTACAATAAGAAGGGTGTGGGGTAGGATATAGAAACACTGATGATCCTGAATTTCAAGGGGAATTTAGAATTAATAATTTTTACAAGGTTAAGTGGGTTTTCTTTCCATTTTAGACAAATGTATAAGAGATGCATAAGATTCCCTTTACCAGTTCAACAGATGGTTGTGCCTAAAGTTATTTCTATGCTCACTGGACGTTTGTGGGTAAAGGGCTAGTGTCATAACATGTACCCATGATCAAAAAGCATCAGCGGAGGGTGTTAAGGGAGGGGTGTCTCTTCATTTTGCAACCTCTTTTGAAAGCATTTCCCCAATGCTGACAATCATCTGGGCTGGGCACTAAAATGTAATGCAACACTAGTCCTAAAGACTAGTTCTTACACTCTAAAGCAGAGTTTCTCAATCAGGGTTCTGCAGGACCCTAGGGTTCCCCAAGAGGTCTCCAGGGGTTCCACCATGATCTACCCACCAATCACAGGCATCTGATGGGTAGATCACATCCCCACTGCCAACACATGCAGAAAGACACCGGAAAACATTTGTGGTGTACTGTTCCCCTCCGACCCCTCCTGTTCATCTCAGGGGCTTTTATGTGACATCACATGGGATGGATGAAAGAGGAGGGGCCAACGAGGAACAATGCGCCACAAAAGGAGTAGTCGCAGCCGCTTCCCTGATTTGCTCTGCATATGAAGAAAATTGATACCGTAATGTGTCCTGCTGAGTGCCCCATTATGTGCCGTGTTCTAATGTAATGTACCCTGCTGTGTGCCCTGTACACTACTTATCTCAAGTTCCACCCAAAATTGAGCATCTGTGCAGAATATGGCAAGCATGAGTTTCAATTAAATAAGTAAGTTTTAATATTCTATTTCTAAAAAGAATTGTTATATCAACAGCTTTCCACATAACACCAGTGTTCTGTGAGCTATAGATGTGGACATTATTTCTGGGGTTCCCTGAGATCTCAAACTTTTTGCCAAGGGTTCTTCCAAGGTAAAAAGGTAAAGCATGTTAGCACTTAGGCCCCTTTCACAAGGGATGGACTCTGTTGTGTGCAACCAGTAAGCAGTCTCCACTGCCCATTTACACCCGGCTTCCTCCAATCCGCTCCACCTAAATGGAGTAGATTGGAGTCCTCTTCCATATTTTTTAGTGGATTCAGAAGTAAGCAGGTGTAAACGGACACAAGTCCCTTTACTCCCGCTTGTACATGGGAATACATGGACCTTCCGGTCAGGTCCGCCTGAAAAACTGACAGACAGACCTAATTCGCAACAGCTGTGTGAAAGGGGCCTTATGCGTTACCATTCCACTCAATGAAGACGCTTTGTGAATCGGGTGTGACTTTTGCATTGTGTCACATTGTGATAATATCACTTTATATGCAATTTTTCACATGCAGCATTCCATATCGTAGCTTTATGAATCGGAGCCATTGTATTCAAATTCCAAAATGAGTTTGATTGAATTCGCAAATGCGTAACTTCAACATACTGTTCATTCATTTTATAATTCTTAGTAGCACATAAATGTGTTGTATAGAGGATTCAATGACTCTTTTTATAAGTTAAAAAAATGTTGAATTCAGCTCATAGGCAAAATAATTACTGATCATTTTTGGTTAGCTGCAATTTGTATGTAACTCTTTACTTATTATATAAAATTGTTTGCCATTTCTCTCTTGATCAGTTCATGGCTCAGTTTCATGAGAAGATTCATCAGCTTTTGAAGAACCTCCTTCAGTTATCTGCAGATACCAAGCACCATATCTTGTTATGGCTAGGGAACTGTCTACATGCCAATGCTGGTCGTGCTAAAATTTGGGCCAGCCAGGTCCCTGAAATTTTCCTTCAGACCTATGCTTCTGATAGTTTCTTTTTAAACTTGGGTGCTGCCTTACTTCGCTTGTGCCAGCCTTTTTGTAAGCCAAAATCTGCTCGCTTGCTGACATTCAACTCCACTTACTGTGCTCTGCGGGAGATCAATGAAGAGGAGCGAAGGACTTTTAATGTCCACATGAAGGGTAAGCACAAACAACATTGAAGTTGTCCTTCTTTCATTATTGGAGGTACTGTATCTAGTGTTGTATGGTGATATATTTCTTAAGCTGGCCATACACATAAAGATTTCTCCATAGAAATCCATAGATTTCCTGATCCATGCTAAACAGTGTTTATCGCAGAATCTGCAGATGCCAGGTATTGCTGGGACACCCGGCTCTTAAAATACCTTAACAATGGCTGCAGCTGATTGACTACAATTCCTGCTCAGCCAACTTTTTTCTTTAGACAGATGATAACATGCAGAATGAGTTTGTGTTAATTTCTCACAATAGATGATTTGGCTTTCTTTCTTTCCACCACAGGTGGAAGGAAAGAAAATCGCTTGATTCCGCCATCAACACAGTAAGTGTTAATGGGGGAATACCTCCCACAGTACTATTGTTCTGCCAAAGGGGGGAGCCTTCCCGGCCAGCAGAACATGAAACAAAAGGGAGACACCTCTAAGTGTAAACCGTAAGATATTTATTATTAAAAAAAATCAGCCAATTGGCTACTCGCATGACTTAAAAGGGTATGGCACATAGAACCAGGAGACTGCTCAACCGGTAAAGAATATGGCATCAGTCCCCGAGACCTAGTGAACAGCTATTCATCTGTGTGGATGGGATCGTCAAACGGGCCGTCCGTTCGTGAAGTTGCCCGTAGATGGCGGGAACGATCGTCTCCGTGCCGGCAGCCGGGGGATTCCAGAACGAGGCTTGGCTGCACTGGTCACAGCGGGGTGATGTCATCAGTGATCATCGCCCCGCTGCGACCAGTGCAGCCAAGCCTCGTTCTGCAATCCCCCGGCACGGAGACGATCATTCCCACCATCTACGGATGACTCCACGAACGGACAGCCCATTTGACGATCCCATCCGCACGGATGAATAGCTGTTCACTAGGTCTCGGGGACTGATGCCATATTCTTTACCGGTTGAGCATTCTCCTGGTTCTATGTGCCATACCCTTTTAAGTCATGTGAGTAGCCAATTGGCTGATGTTTTTTAATAATAAATATCTCTTACGGTTTACACTTAGAGGCGTCTCCCTTTTGTTTCTTGTCTACAGGTGCGGTTTTGGCTTCCCCCCCTAATGAGAGCAGCCCTGAGTGTATATACCGGTCTCTTCTCTTTTTTATCAACAATACTGGACATTATGCAATTTTGTGGACTCCGATATGTTATACTAGGGTTGGGTACTCTACACACCTGTTGATGCGCCTGATCATTGTTGTTTTTTGGCCAACAGAACATGCTGATTACTTCCTACCTTTGGCAGTTATCTAATGTAAAAAATCCAACAGGCTGGTTGTACCCAAGTCGATCGATGGATCAACTTGGGTACAATCAGCTTGCTTGTACATGGATCGAATCCTGGCTGTTCCCTGCTGAATTGGCTAAATTTCGATCCATGTATGGCTGACTTTAATGCAGTAATGCTACACTTGATTAATATTAATCAATGAATTACTTATTTTATTAGTCTTAGTATGCAGATAAGTACACATGATAAAACTATTGCACTAATTATTAAGTAATCAGACTCTTAACCTAAAATTCCTTATCAGTACTAGGGTGGGACATCACAGTAGGAAAAGCTATTTGTGTAAAGCATTATGTGTTACAATTTTGAAGTGTACCCAAAGGCAAAACTTATTTTCATTTTGGATAGAGCAAGGGAGGGTTCTAACCCCTGTCAGTTTTTTGCCATCTTTGTCCCACTGGGGAGATTTCCCTTTGCTTCCTGTCCCATAACCTATACAGGAATTGAAAGATAATCCCTCCTAAGTGGTGTGGGTCTCCAGAACTATCCCACCAGAAGTGTCCCTATTAGAAGATTTCTCCTCTATTACTGTCCTAGTGTCAACCCAAAATTTGTGATTTTCTTTTACTTTCACTTTGATTACAATGAACGGGACAAATAGAGAGGGCTAATCTCCTAAACGGGGAACAATAAAAATTGAAAGGTGTTCTAGTCCCTCTCCGCTCTATCCAACACTTTAAAAAACAAAAGATTTGCCTTTAGTTACACTTAAAGCAGAGCTATAGGCAAAACTTTTTTATTTTGGATAGAGCAAAGAAGGGTTATAACCCTTGTCAGATTTTTTTTTTGCCTTCTGCATCCCATTCAGGAAATTTCCATTCACTTCTGTTTTATAGCTAAGCAAGAGGAAATCTCTGCAAATTAAGGGAATTCCTTGGGGACCCCCAGATTACCAGAACTAGTGTCCCCATTGGAAGATTTCTCCTCTATTTCTTTTCTGGGGACAACCTCAAATTTAGGATTTTCTTTTACTTTCAATGATAACGGTAAGCAGGACAAATAGAGAGGTTAGATCTCCCTAATGGGGACAAAGACAGCAATAAAAACTTGATAGAGTTTTAATCCCTACAAAAAAAATGCCTTTAGTTATACTTTGTCCCACAAACAAAACAAAAAATAACTAAACTATTTTAACATCTCAAGTTAAAAGTATTTCTTTCTATCTACCCAATCCTTACCCTTCTTACCTAATGTACCCTCATTCCCTATATACCTAAAGCGGTTGTCTACACATCGATTTGATAGTGTCAAAAAAGAGTTAATATTCCCGGCATGCCGAAAATGCTAGCTGTCTCCTTGATTGTGCTCTCAACCAAACTAGCAAACCATCCAATGGGTGGTGTCATAATGGATCACATGTGCAGCATCGTGGCAGTTGCAGATTAAACAGAGGCTAAGATGTCAGCTTCCTTAGCTGAAAACGATAGGAGAGTATACAACCACTTTAACATTGCCATTCAATATTTTGTTCTCCATATAGGACTCAACAAAGAGACTTGTTTGATTCCAACAGCCGATGACCAGCAGCCAGAATTTCCTCCGACCTTCAACTTAGTAACAGAAAACTTGGTACTCACACAGTACACGCTTCATTTAGGCTTTCACAGGTACATGAAAAAGAGCTTTTCATTTGGGCATAGGATGAGTGAAATGATGGAACAGTTGTTGAAGGTCCCGTTGGTTTGAGGGAAGAAGTAGAGTTAGGCATGGCCATAGGTCTTAATTTGTTACTGCCTAATAGTGTATTAATTTCAAAATAATGGGACACTTCTGAAATATTAAACAGCAAACACCAGGAAATAAAAAAAAATATTTATAACACCTCTAATTTTTTTTATTTTCCAGTATAGTGTAAAATAGTTCTATGGATTAGCCTTTTGTAGCAACAAGAATGGCAAATAACAGTGTTGTTTATACTAGTTGGACAAATTGACTAGGCCATGTTTAAGGACTAGCGTCCGAAACGCGTAGGCTGTTTTACAGAATACTATTTTGGATGTCATCGTGAGTGCTGACCATCCCTTTCCTTATTCTAGTTGGATAAATTGTTCAAAAAGATGGACAGTCTAAAGCCTAGTACACACCACTAGTTTGGTTCTCGATCAACCCAGCGGCTCAGGTCAGAGCTGCTGTACTAACAATCCAATGTTAGTACAGTGATCTCCCCTGCTGTGCTATTGTGTTCTGACAGGGAGTCGGTTGGCAGACCTTTTTCGGTCATGAC
>BLSH010483687.1:507702-519355 GCA_018402905.1 Glandirana rugosa | reverse complement strand
CCTTGGTTTTTCCACACGCTTCTTGCGACCCTGTTGGCTATTTTGAATGAAACGCTTGATTGTTCGATGATCACGCTTCAGAAGCTTGGCAATTTTAAGAGTGCTGCATCCCTCTGCAAGATATCTCACTATTTTTGACTTTTCGGAGCCTGTCAAGTCCTTCTTTTGACCCATTTTGCCAAAGGAAAGGAAGTTGCCTAATAATTATGCACACCTGATATAGGGTGTTGATGTCATTAAACCACACCCCTTCTCATTACTGAGATGCACATCACCTAATATGCTTAATTGGTAGTAGGCTTTCGAGCCTATACAGCTTGGAGTAAGACAACATGCATAAAGAGGATGATGTGGTCAAAATACTCATTTGCCTAATAATTCTGCACACAGTGTATATATATTTGTTTACACATCACCCAAGTTAAAATATTTGGATCAAGTACATGCACTTTGGACTATATGCACTATTGCATATTTGAGATTATTTGCATCATAATTTGGGATTGCATATATTTGTCATTTTATATTTGCTATTTGCACATACTTATTTGTGACATTTTTGCACTATATTCATTTTAGTTTTTGCACCTGTCTTCAAATTTTCTTTGAATGCTAGTTGCACTAGAATTTGGGATTGCTTACACTTATTATTTGTTGTATTATATACCCAAATCCACTTGTAAAGTTTTGCACAGTATCTACTTTGTCTGCATATAATAACCTTTGCACTTTCATGTGGTAGCGCGGTCTAATTAACTCTGCACATTTATTTCACACAGGATTTATTCCTGTCTGTTGATACGGGCAGCTCCACATATCTACATATATTTTACCCTATTGCACGGGTAGGGAAACCATTCTTGGTTCCATACCAAATTTTAAAGCTTTTTGTAAGCTCTCCACACGCAGGGCTCTCCTAACCCTCTTTAAGACTTCGTTCACATCTAGGCATATGGGGGCGACAATCGCGGTAAAGTCGCGCAAATAGAATTATGGGACACCCATCGCCCAAAAGAAGGTTGTGTACTTCTTTTGGGTGACAGGCATCCCGCGATTCTGTTCGGGCGGTTTTACCGCAATTGTCGCCCGACAAATCGCGGGAAAATCGTGCCGCGTTTGAGGTGCTATTGGAATCAATGGGCAATGCACTGCGAATGCCCGGGGTCCCATGGTTTGCCGCTATTGGATTCGGAACGGGGAGATGTGAATGGAGCCTTATTGAATAGGATTTCTGCTGACCCAATGATACTTTCCAACAATTCCCTACGACTCATTCCTCCATCACCACTCGCCTAGTGGCCAAGCACTAGTCTTTAGTACGGACACATGACCAAAGGGGGTAAATCAGCGGCTCAGTCTACGCTCCCCAAACCAGCAGAAATACAAGTCTTCTGATGGCAGCTGTGACAGAAGGGTGGGAAATCACTGGAGAGTGTTGTTATTCTCTACAATATATTTTTATGTGTCATCCAACGCCAACAGACATCAGCAAATATCAGCATAAAAATATTTTTTGGGATTTAGTTTGACAAATATTCTGCATTTTGTTTTTTAACAGAGTTCTTCGCTGATAATCTTGGTGATTTTTTCATCTTCCTGAGACGGTTTGCAGATGAGGTTTTGGAGACGGCAGCTGAATCTTTAGAACAGATACTGGACTTCATTACAGTGTTCTTAGGCAATGTTGAAAGGTAAGCGTGACAGGAAATATGGGAAGGGTTACTGCACTGGACAGGTAGAGTAAAAAGTTTTCTGTATTACATTGCGTGTTTAGGAAATGTATTTTAGCTTTTCATGAGCCTGTCACTTAAACCCAATATGCTTTATATTATTAGGATGTACAGTTTGTGCTTTATTTGTAACTAATTGCCCCATGTGTGTTGTGATTCTATTACTTAGAGAGGTTTTAAACCCTTTCATATACAGTGAAGTGACTGGCCCCAAGTGATACACAAATGATTAGACGAAACAACTCCTCCTGCATAACTTGTACCTGTTTATCTGCAGTTTTCTCTTCTCTACATCCATTCAAACTTTAAAGTTTGTTTGAGCTGCCAAATAAAGGGGGCGGAGAGCTTAAAATTACACTCTGCAGAGCTCAGTGAGGAGACCTCTGAGAGATGATTGCAGTCGCTCATCCACGTCTTTATAGACCTTGCTTTGTACACTGGTGCACAGTCATGTTGGAACAGGAAGGGGCCATCCCCAAACGGTTCCCACAAAGTTGGGAGCATGAAATTGTCCAAAATGTCTTAGTATGCTGATGCCTTAAGAGTTCCCTTCATTGGAACTAAGAGGCCAAAACTAGCCCCTGAAAAACAACCCTAAACCATAATCCCCCCCCCCCAGAAAATAATTCAAACCAGTGCACAAAGCAAGGTCCATAAAGACATAGATAAGTGAGTTTGGGGTGGAGCAACGTGACTGGCCGACACAGAGTCCTGACCTCAACCTGATAGAACACCTTTGGGGTGAATTAGAGCGGAGACTGCAAGCCAGGACTTCTTGTCCAACATCAGTGCCTGACCTCACAAATGCGCTTCTGGAATAATGGTCAAACATTCCCATAGACACTCATAAACCTTGTGGACAGCCTTTCCAGATGAGTGGAAGCTGTTATAGCTGCAAAGGGTGGGTCAACTCAATATTGAACCCTACGGACTAAGACTGGGATGCCATTTAAAGTTCATGTGTGTAAAGGCAGGTGTCCCAATACTTTTGACAATATAGTGTATATGGGAGCTGTTTTACCTGCCAAAGGATTTGTTTTTCTTTTCATTTACATAGCTCTGCCACTTAGCACAGCCATGTCTGGCAGACCAGGAGACCTTTTTTTTGCAGTAACACTTACAGGTCTTTTCCCGTCTCCAGCCAGTATCTGGACATTGACAGGTGAAGCAGCAGTCTGATGAGTCAGCCTACTCTCTCCTTCTGTCAGCAGGTTCTTTGTTAGCACATGAATACCGCACCTCAGCTCTTTATGAATTCCAACTATAATTCATGGGAAATAAATACAGCGTAAAGCTTGGGGCATATCTTTTTTCAGCAGCTTGAGTAGTTCACTTGTAATAATACATATATTTCCATGTATACTCATCTGTGCTGTACACAGTGCCTGGAAATTTAACTTCAAGCAACCCACAAGTGGAGATTCAAAATTAGTGAGCTGTTTGAAGCAACCCCAGCTACAATGAAAGGAAAGAAGGTAGTCCCAAGTGCCACACATCTCTTTAAAACCCTGTGTGAATGATAAGAGCAGCCTCAGCCCAGGCTCTGTCCAGGCCATGCCCCTGATGACTTTTAATATTGAGTAGGTCCCCCTTTTGCCACCATAACAGCCCTGACCCATTAAGGCATGGCCTTCACTAGACAAAGCATCACACTGCCTCTGCCGGCCTGCCTTCTTCCCATAGTGCAATCTGGTGCCATCTCTTCCCGAGGTAAGCGACTCACACTTACCCGACCATCTACATGATATAAAAGAATGTAATGCATCAGACCAGGCCACCTTTTTCAACTGCTCTGTGCTCACGTGCCCATTGTAGGCGCTTTTGGCAGTAGACACAGGGCAGCATGAGCACCTTGAGTGGTCGGCGGCCACACAGCCCCATATGAAGCAAACTGCGAGACACTGTGTGTTCTGACACCTTTCTATCGGAACAACCATTCACTTTTTCAGAAATTTGAGCTACAGTAGCTCTTCTATTGTAGGAGACTATATGGGCCAGCCTTCATCTCTCATGTGCATCAATGAGCCTTGGCCACTCATAACCCTGTTGCTGGTTTTCCTTCCTTGGACCACATTGGTAGGTCCTGCCCACTGCAGACCGGGAATATCCCACAAGAGCTGTGGTTTTGGAGATGCTCTGACCCAGTCGTCCAGCCATTACAACTTGGCCCTTGTCAGAGTTGCTCAAATTCTTACGCTTGCCCATTTTTTCTGCTTTCAACACATCAATTTCAGGGACAACATGTTCACTTGCTGCCTAATATATCCCACCCTCTTTCAGGTGCCATTGTAATTTGATAATGAATGTTATTCATTTTACCTTTCAGTGGTCATAATGTTATGGTTGATCGGTGTATGTATATATGAAAGGAGGCAGTAGTCCAAGCTCGTTTGGCTGTACTTCTCCTATAGATCACAGGAGTACAGATTGTTTTGCACTCATGTGACCTGTTTTCAGCAGACAGGCTGAAGCCCACTGTCGGCTCACGTCATAGAGCAGGTCCAGGCTAGGTAGAGATTGCGACCATATGGTCAGGATTAGCCCACATGCCTGGACCCGGCACCTAGCTCAGCCTCCCAGCAAGCCACTGAGAGCCTGAGCCAGCCGCTCCATCCCCTGCACGGGGAGAGGGGGAGCAGAGCAGAGAGCCAGTGACTGACAGTCACTGAGAACCGAGCAATCAGCAGTGTTTGATCGCTCGATTCTCAGCCTTAGAGCCGGCTGGGGACAGATGCAGCATCTGATTGATGCTGCATCCACCTAGGTAAGTATGATTCAAAATAAATTTCATATACTTCTCTTTTAAGCAGGTTTTTTTCCAGAAGTGATATTGGTTAATGCAATACTGCTGGACACTGGAGACCATGTAAAAGTTACCAGTGTTTTTGTGTAGTACAGTGCCTTGAAAAAGTATTCCTACCCCTTGACATTTTCTACATTTTGCCATGTTACAACCAAAAACATAAATTTATTTTATTGGGATTTTATGTGATAGACCAACACAAAGTGCCACATAATTGTGAAGTGGAAGGAAAATGATAAATGTTTTTCAACATTTTTTGCAAATAAACATCTGAAAAGTGTGGCGTGCATTTGTATTCTGCAATTACAGCTGCAAGTCTTTTTGGGGATGTCTCTACCAGCTTTGCACATCTAGAGAGTGAAATGTTTGCCCATTCTTCTTTGCAAAATAGCTCAAGTTCTGTCAGATTGGATGGAGAATGTCTGTGAACAGCAGTTCTCAAGTCTTGCGACAGATTCTCAATTGGATTTAGGTCTGGACTTTGACCGGGCCATTCTAAGACATAAATAAGAATTGACCTAAACTATTCCATTGTAGCTCTGGCTGTATGTTTAGGGTTGTTGTCCTGCTGGAAGGTGAACCTCCGCCCCAGTCTCAAGTCTTTTGCAGACTCTCAACAGGTTTTTTTTCTAAGATTGCCTTGTATTTCTTTCTCGGACATCATGGGACACAGAGCAGGCTATATAGTCTATACATACTGTGTTATGTGCCACCTATAGGTGAATGGATACTGGCAATCAACCAAAAAACAAACAGGAAGTCCCCCCCTCCTATATAACCCCTCCCACACTGGGTGCACTTCAGTTTTTTCGCCAGTGTCTTGAAGGTGGATGGTCACTTTTACAGCTCTGTGGAGCTTCCATGCTGGTTCCCATACAGGTTCTTTTAGAATCAGGGACAGCCTTCATACCGGATCCATTTCAAATGGCATTAAGCTAGGATAAATGGTACCCAGGCCTCGCCAAGAAGACAGAAGAAACTGCAAGGTTTTGCCTATAAGCGACCATATATGATGCTGGATCCTGCGTGTAGGTAAACCTGGAACACTGAACCAAGGTTCGCCTGCAGGGTGCTATATAGTTCCAAGGGAGGGAACCCTCAGAATGGGTACCTGGTCCTTGAGACAAAGCCGTGATGGGTGAAGGTTGGGCCTGCAGTCTCCTCCAGGCCCTGCGGCAGGAATGGTGAGTAATCCCCAATGGGGATAATGTTACAGAAACCCAGCTGGCTTCCTGCAAACATAGGAAAAAGTTTGTTTAAAATTTCCCTCCTTTTGCCTGCACTTTTTTTCTCACCACCAGAGGGCTCGGCAAGAGACAGTCATGATTGATCTTGCCTGCAGTTCCTGTGAAGCCGCCACCAGGGGGAGCCTGCGCCAGTACTAATCTGTCTTTTCACTATGTAGTGAATGGACGATCGCAGGAAGTCATCTGAAGCAGTCAGGACATGGCTGGAGAACAGGCTAAAGATCCTCCTGGTGACACGTGAGTCTGGCCAGGCATGGTAAAAGTGGGAGCTGAGTCAGGCTGGGCAGGAAACTGAGTTTGGGGAAAGTGGGCAAAACAGTGCATGCACTAGCAGCCATGGCTTCCAAGAAGCACAGAGGGTGAGCGAAGCTGCCTGTAATAAGGCTAGAGGCACAGGTGTGTTACCACAGCCTTTGCTAAGGCTAGTCAGACCGCTGCTGCCATTGCTTCCCCTGAGAGACCGGAAGTGACTGGCCTATCTGAGCCACTGCGGCTGTCTGGTATTGTAGCTGACCTCTCGTCTGTTTCCTCACAGTTTGTTACTAAAGATGACCTGTCGGCAGCCTTACTGAGCTTAGAAACCAGGATTGCTGGTATGATTGCTTCTGCCACACAGGGTGAGAAGGGTGACAGGTCTCCTTCCCCTAACCCTCCGATCCTGAAGCCAGAATGGGTTGATGAGGGAGAGGAGGTAGCTACAGGGGATCTGGCCGATTCTTTTGCAGACACTTCTGCTTCAGAGAGTCCTGAGCCAGAAAAATCCCCAAGGACACCTGCCTCTCAATCTCCGAGGCTGCTGATCCAGGCACTTACACATAAGGTATGTGCAGCATTCAGGTTACCTCCAGCGGAGAGTCCTGTGGATGTGTATTCCTCCCTTGGGTCATTAAAATACCACAAGGTGCACAGGGATTCGCTTTGCACCCTCTCCTTGAAAGGGTGATATATGCTGACTGGGTGCACTCAGACAGATTGTTTATTCCTTCTAATATATCCTATGGATGAAAGCTTTTTGAAAGGGGGGAGTACCAGCTGTCCATGCAGCATTCAAATCCCTGACCTGCCCTGTTGATAATGCCCAGGTGTTAAGGGCCCTGCAGATAAAAAGCTGGAGTCCTTATTAAAGGCTTCTTTTTCCTTGGCTGGGCATTGGTGCTTTTTTTTTTTTTTTACTGTTCTGAAGCAGCATAGAGGCCGCATTGGATGCATATATGCTTGACTCATCCTGCTTGGACCGGTTGCAGTTGAACAGGGGCATGCTTGCAAACTGGCTTAAACGCATGGTTGCTAAAAAAAAAAAGCACGTTTGCCTAAATGAATGTTTGCTGGAGCACTTGCTTGCTTGCTTAAACACTTGTTTGCTTAAAACACGTTTGTTAAAATATGTTTGTTAAACATGGTCATTAAAACACATGTGGGCTAAAACACAGGGTTGCAAAGCAACACATGTCGCATAGGTCGCATGATGCATAGCACACATGAACCAGAGACACCTGATGCCTATGGAAGCATGTTGTGCATAAACGGATGCCTGCTTACTTACATAGGCACGTTTTGCATATTTTTTTTTTGCACATGCCTGCTTTCTTACCACTCAAACCTATTACAGTCCCGAAGCAAAACGGGGAGGTAAGGCCTATTCTGGATATCAAGGTCCTAAACCAATTTCTTGCGGTACAGCCATTCCACATTGAGTTAATCCGCTCAGTGATTGCCTCGCTCCATCAATAGACATCGAAGATGCATATTTGCCTGTGCCAATTTTGCTACCTCATCAGAGGTTTTTTGCGTTTTGCTCTGCCATTCAGGATCGCAATAGCTCCCTGAATCTTCATAAAGATTCTGGCTCCAGTGCTGGGCCTTCTAGGGTCACGAAGGGTCCTAATAATGGGATGCCTGGACAACCTCTTGCTCAGAGATCAGTCTCTGGAATATCTAGGTCTATAGCTAGATACAGTCCAGGCAAGGATACTCTCACCACTGAGAGGATCAGCGACCTCAAGGCTCTGGTAAGCCAGGTGAGGGTGATGAGACACTCTAAAGTTCACCTCTGTGTGAGGCTGCTAGGGAAGATGGTAGCCTCTTTTGTGGCAGTTCCCTATGCACAGTTTCACTCCAGGGCGCTTCAGCACAACATCCTGGTAGAGTGGAAGAGACCATTGCAGACTTCGGATTCCTGCATATCCTTATCTCCCAGGGTTCGATGGAATCTCGCCTGGTGGTTAGTAAACCAAAATCTGTCTCAGGGCTGATCTTTTCTTCCGGTGTCTTGGAAGATTGTGACCACAGATGCCAGTCTTGTAGGCTGGGGAATGGTCATCGGGGACTCCACGGTCCAGGGGGGATGGTCCTTGGTGGAGCAGAGATTGCCCATAAACCTCCTAGAGCTACGAGCTATTTGGCTAGCTCTGAGGTATTGGACTTCCAGGTTGCAGGGCTACCTGGTAAGCGAACAGGCCGACAAGACCAGAGCAGTGGCAAGTTTGCAAGATTCTCTGCAGTTCACATCCCAGGCGTGGGAAAATTGGAAGGCGGACTTTCTCAGCCGATAACCGATACACCCGGGAGAGTAGTCACTGCAGCCTGAAGTGTTTTGGGAAATTTACCTGCGCTGGGGGATGCCAGAGGTTGATCTACTGGCATCCTGATTCAACAACAAAGTCCAGCATTTGGCTATAGGAGTAGTGGCTCTGGTGATTCCATGAGCCCAGTTCTCCTTGATTTATGCCTTTTCCCCCAATCTCTCTGCTGCCGCATCCCTTGCGCAAAATCCGGGAGGCGGCGACAGTCATTCTGCTAGTGCCAGATTGGGCCAGGAGGCCTTGCTACCCAGAGATAATGAGGTTAATGGTGGACGGGCCTTGGCAGCTTCTGGTCCGATCCGATCTACTCTCTCAGGGTCCTGTATTCCATCCAGATTTATGTACGCTAAGCTGATGGCATGGTGATTGAAGCCACGGTATTGAGAGATCCTGGGGTTTTTGGGCCCTGTGTTATCTACAATGGTAAACGCTAAAAAGCTAGTCACCAGGAAGATTTATCACAATGTCTGGAAGGCTCACATTGCGTGGTGTGAGGGCAGGAAATGGCATCCCCGCAAGTATGTGATTGGTAAAATGCTTGCCTTTCTTCAAGCAGGAGTAGACTTGAAGCTGGTTTTGACTACAAAGGACAGATTTCTACCTTGTCTATGTTTTCAGAAGCATTTGACTTCTCGCTCCTTGATCAGGACCTTTCTTCAAGGAGTAACTCGTCTTTTACCACCTGTTAGATTTCCTCCCTGTCCATTGGATTGAATCTGGTTTTGTCAAAGCACAAGTTTCTGCCTTGTCCATATATTTTCAGAGGCCTTGGCTTCTCACTCCTTGATCAGGACTTGTCTACAAGGGGTAACTTGGCTTGGGGATTTGAATTTGGTTTTGTCAGTGCTGCAGAAGCAGCCTTTTGAACTTATTAGGGAGATTCCCTTGGTTCTTTTGACTAGGAAACTAGTCTGTCTTTTTGCCATCACCCCAGCCAAAGGGGTTTCGGAGATGGCAGCTCTTTCTTGTAAAGAGTCAGACTTGAGATTGCACCAGGATAAGGTGGTGTTGCGGCCTCTTCCATCCTTCCTATTGAAGGTAGTGTCGGCCTTTCATCTCAATGAAGATATTATGTTAGCCAGCTGATTACTCAAGTTTATGGTTAAAGGGGGAGAGCTCCCCCATTCAGGGTGAGAGCTGTTTCCACCAGGAGATAGGGACCTCCTGGGCTTCTGCCACCAGACATCGGTGGCACAGATTGTGAGGCTGCTACATGGTCCTCAGTACATACATTCACAAGATTCTATCAGGTGGATGTTAGAACAGCGGAGGATTCTGCTTTTTGGCCACAGCATATTAAGGGCTGCAGTGTAATTGGGATTGTGTCTCCCTCCCCTCAGGGATTGCTGTGGGATGTCCCAGTATGTATATGAATATATAGCCTGCTCTGTGTCCCGTGATATCCCAGAAAGAAAATTGTTTTTTTTTTTATATACATACTTACCTGTAAAAAACATTTCTTTCGAAGGACATCACGGGACACAGAGGTCCCTCCCCTCTCTGTCTTTGTGGAGTTCATTGCTTGCTACAAAACTGAAGTGCTCCCAGTGTGGGAGGGGTTCTATAGGAAGGGGAACTTCCTGTTTGTTTTTTGGTTGATTGCCAGTGTCAATTCACCTATAGGTGGCACATAACCCAGTATGTATATGAATATATTGCCTGCTCTGTGTCCCATGAGGTCCTTTGAAAGAAATGGATTTTACAGGTAAGTATGTATAAAAAATCCAATTTTGGCTCCATCCATCTTCCCATCAGCTCTGTCCAGCTTTCCTGTCGAAAAAAAACATTCCCACAACATGATGCTGCCACCACCATGTTTCACAGTGGGGATGGTGTGTTCAGGGTGATGTGCAGTGTTACATTTCCACCACACATAGTGTTTTGCTTTTAGGCCAAAAATTTCAATTTTGGTCTTATCTGACCAGAGCACCTTCTTCCACATGTTTTCTGTGTCCCCCACATGGCTTCTCGTAAACTGAAAACGGGACTTCTTATGGCTTTTTTTCAACAATGGCTTTCTTCTTGCCACTCTTCCATAAAGGCCAGATTTGTGGAGTGCACAACTAATAGTTGTCCTGTGGCCAGATTCTTCCACCAGAGCTGTGGATCTCTGCAGCTCCTCCAAAGTTACCATGAGCCTCTTGGCTGTTGATTAATGCTCTCCTTGCCCGGCCTGTCTGTTTAGGTGGAAGGCCATGTCTTGGTAGGTTTGCAGTTGTGCCATACTCTTTCCATTTTCGGATGATGGGTTGAACAGTGCTCCATGAGATGTTTCAAAGCTTGGGATATTTTTTAATAACCTAACCCTGCTAAACTTCTCCACAACTTTATCCCTGGCCTGTCTGGTGTGTTCCTTGGCTTTCAGGTTCTCTAACAAACCTCTGAGGGCTTCACAAAACCACTGTGTTTATACTGAGAATAAATTACACACAGGTGGACTAATTAGGTGACTTCTGAAGGCAATTGGTTCCACTAGATTTTAGTTTGGGGTATCAGAGTAAAGGGGCCTGAATACAACGCCACGCTTTTCAGATATTTATTTGTAAAAAATTTTGAAAACCATTTATCATTTTCCTTCCACTTCACAATTATGTGCCACTTTGTGTTGGTCTATCACATAAAATCCCAATAAATACATTTACGTTTCTAGTTGCAACATGGCAAAATGTGGAAAATGTCAAGGGGTATGAATACTTTTTCAAGGCACTGTATGTACACCCCTCATTCAGGAAAAAAAAAAACTTGTACCAGTTTTTCATGCCCACTGCAGTCTGTGGGAAACATTACATGAAGAGTGTTTTAGATATATTAAGGAACATTGGGCAGCGCAGAATGCCTTGCAGGAGGTTGCAGTCATACTTTAAAGACTTTTACAAAGCCTGCTAGGTTCTGTTATATACCAATTGCACATGTTGCCTGAAGCTGCTCTTTTTAATACTTAATGAAAATATAATTAAAACAATTTTTTTTTTTTTTTCCATATATTGTCTTGGATCGTCCGAAACATTTTCAGAAATTTCATACTGACGTTGGAGGACGTTCCGTAAGACGCGACGGGTTACAAGGAATTATATAGATTTTGTGAGAAGTACATTACAAAGGGTGTCTGACGTCACCCGTACTTTTTGACCATGTTCAAAAAAAAAAAGGACTTACTCCCCACATGTATGTCACGGAACTTTTTCATAAGTATGGGGAACTGTAAAAGGTGTAAAACGGTACAACGTTGATCTTTGCATTTACATAAATAACCCTAAAATACACTATCTGGTTGTGTTTCACCGTGTATTA
>BLSH010483687.1:486615-503854 GCA_018402905.1 Glandirana rugosa | reverse complement strand
CTAGTATACATCACATACTAACACAATATGAAAGACTTCCTTTAACCTCCCTGGCGGTATGATTATGTCAGATTTTTGGTGCTGAAAACGGTACGATTATTTTGCATGGAAATTTGGCGTTTTATATTGTAGGGCTGTAAATAACTCACTTAAATCTGTCCAAACAAGAGTCTAGTAGACATCCCGGATATGATAAAGTTTGAAACATGAAATAATAAATTATAATATAATAAATAACTAAAAATAATAACGTAATAGTAATAACATTTATTCAATAATGTAATCAAATCAAAAACACTGAAATTTGCTCATTTGCAGAATTGTCGCTGTCGTCACTTTCAGTTTCTGATGATAAATTTCCCCAAAAATCAGTATCTCTCAATTCTGCAAATGATTCTTATTTACTTAATATATAATAGTGACACCGCGCTAAAACAAATGTGTATAAGTTAATCTGTGTATATAAATACATAAAATAACAGAAAAAATATATACTAAGTGTATAACATTCAGCTGCTGCTTTAAAAGTAATATATCCAATAAATTCATTCACTATAAATAATCATAGCAAAAAGCAGCGCTTATATTCGCAATAATCTTGCCAATATTTAGTGCATATAATATTTTGTGCAAAAACTATATACGTGTGCAATCTTGCAAAAAAGTGCTTATCACAAAAAAGTGCTAGTGCAGATAAATGAATCAGTGAAAGAAAGATAATAAACAGTCCAATATAGTGTCCATTAAACAATCTTCTTCCCAATGTGCTGCAATCCTTCAAACTTGTTCCATCACCAAGAACCAGCATGCAGGTGATCACACTAGGGGCTTACCAGATGTACACAACAAAAACGCCTGTTTATCAGAAAAGAGCTCAGCCACCTCTCTCCAATATAAGGTCCACACCTCCAGGAAACCACCGATCTCATATACCCATCATAAGAGACAAAACAAAAAGCTGTTTTGCTTTTTTGAGGCTTCACCCATGAAGCCTCATCGATGCTCATACATACATGCTCACCCATCCGTCACCCATGCATCCGTGCCCATCCATCTGTCACCCATGCATCCGTGCCCACCAATCCGTCACCCATGCATCCGTGCTTACCCATCCATGTCCACCCATCCGTCACCCGTGCATCCATGCTCACCCATCCGTCACCCATGCATCCGTGCTCATCCATCCGTCACCCATGCATCCGTGCTCACCCATCCGTGTCCACCCATCTGTCACCCATGCATCCGTGCTCACCCCTACGTGCTCACCCTTCCGTCACCCATGCATCCATGCTCACCCATCAATCACCCATGCATCCATGCTCACCCATCCGTGCCCACCTATCCGTCACCCATGCATCCGTGCTCACCCAGCTGTCACCCATGCATCCGTGCTCACCCATCCGTCACCCATGCATCTGTGCTCACCCATCCATGCTCACTCATCCGTAACCCATACATCCGTGCTCACCCATCCGTCACCCATGCATCCTTGCTCACACATCCGTCACCCATGCATCCATGCTCACCCATGCATCCGTGCTCACCAATCCAATCGTGCTCACCCATGCAGCCTCATCCATGCTCACCCATCCAGCCTCATCCGTGCTCACCCATGCATCCGTGCTCACCCATGCATCCGTGCTCACCCATGCATCCGTGCTCACCCATGCATCTGTGCTCACCCATCTATCCATGTTCACCCATGCATCTGTGCTCTGCCATCCATCTGTGCTCACCCATGCATCCGTGTTCACCCATCCAGCCATGCTCACCCATGCATCCGTGCTCACCAATGCAGTTGTGCTCACCCATGCAGCCTCATCCGTGCTCACCCATCCAGCCTCATCCGTGTTCACCCATGCATCTATGCTCCGCCATCCATCTGTGCTCACCCATCCATCCGTGCTCTGCCATTCATCTGTGCTCACCCATGTATGCTGGCCAATGCATGCGTGCTCACCCATGCATGCGTGCTCACCCATGCATCCATGCTCAGCCATGCATCCATGCTCAGGCATCCATCCATGCTCCGTCATCCCCATCCACGACTTATCCACCCCCATTTGTGCTCATTTATGCCTCATTCATCCATACCATATCAGTTCTCATCCATGACACATCTATGCCACTACAGTACCCATCCGTGCCACTACAGCACCCATCAGTGGCACTACAGCGCCCATCAGTGCCACCACAGTGCCTCACAATAATGTAATAGGTAGTCAAATTAGATTTGAAATTGATGCCCCTAGAACGCCTGATGGTGCACCCTGCATGTTGGGCTTCTGTATGTGGCCAGGTTATGTAAAAGTGTCACACATGTGGTATTGCCATACTCAGGACAAGTAGTAGAATATATTTTAGGGTGATATTTTTGCTAGGTACATGCTGTGTGTTAGAAATATTGTATAAATGGACAACCTTGTGTAAAAAAAAAAAAAATGCGTTTTCATTTTCTTTCCACATTTTCCAAAAACTTGTGGGAAAAATGAGCCATTTAAAAGACTCATTATGCCTCATAGAATATAGATTGGGGTGTTTGCTTTCCAAAATGGGGTAATTTTTTGGGCGTTTCCATTGCCCTGGTGCTCCAGGACCTTCAAAAATGCAAGAGTAAAAGAACTTACAATAGATCTCAAAAATCTCTACAACAAACTAGGCTATTCCTCTGACCCGAACATCACTAAACAAATTCAAAAGAAAAGAGAGGAACTTGACTCAATATTATCCACAAACACAGAAAAAACACTCAGATATTCTAAATCTAGATTTTTGCTACATAGTAACACTATGTCCACTATGTTTGCCAGAAAACTCAACCAATATAACAAACCATCCCATCTATATAAACTAAAAGATCAAAAAAATTCCCTGACATCCCATCCTCAAGAAGTTTTGGAAATTTTCACTAAATTCTATGAAAATCTCCTTTCATCCCCCTCATCTCAACCTAGTCCAGAAGCGATAAAATGGCTAGATAAAATTCATATCCCCACCCTATCTAAAACTCAAGCAGACTCCCTCGGTGAATTGTGCACTGAGGAAGAAATAAACAATATTATAAAAAGTTTAAAAACCTCTACCTCACCTGGTCCAGATGGCTTTTCTTCTATATACTATAAGAAATTTTCCCATATACTATCCCCCTGGCTCACTAAACTCTTTAACCACATTTTACAAGGAGGACAATTCCCAAATGAGATGCTTCTGGCAAACATGTCCCTACTTCCGAAACCAGATAAGGACCACTCCCTACCACAAAACTATAGACCTATCTCGGTTCTTAATAATGATATAAAGATATTCGGTAAACTTTTAGCAATTAGACTAGCAGCTGTTATCTCCCCCTTAGTAAATCCTGACCAAACAGGCTTTATCCCTAACAGACAAATAACTGATAACATTAGATTAGTATCCAATATTATCCAAGACTCCAATCTAAAACAAAAACCTACATATCTTCTCAGTCTCGATATACACAAGGCTTTCGACAGTGTTAACTAGACATATTTATTAAAACTGCTCCCTAGATTTGGCATCCCAGAAAAATTTATACACGGTTTTTCGGCCCTTTATAATCACCCACAAACTAGAATCAAATTACCTGGTTGCAACTCCAATTTCTTTCATATAGGTCGTGGAACAAGACAGGGCTGCCCAGCCTCCCCCTTGTTATTTGCCCTTGCCATAGAACCATTGGCTATTGCAATAAGAAATAATAAAAATATACAAGGTTATAAAGTAGGATCCTCTGAATTTAAATTATCTATGTATGCAGACGACGTTCTTCTTTTTATAACAAACCCCATAGAATCAATCTCTGCCCTCGAGTTGGAGCTTCAAAAATTTCAAGAAATATCAGGCCTAGGAGTCAATTTCAATAAATGCTCAATCATGGGAATAAACACAGACACAAATTTAATACCCCAAATTAAAAAAATATAATTTAAACTTTTGCCCTGAAGGTTTCAGATATTTAGGGATCAAACTTACCCCATCTTACAACACTCTGGCATTCAACAATTATAACCCATTATTTAACAAAATCATGGGCATCATTAAAACATGGACTTCATTTCATATCACATTTTTAGGTAGATTGTGCGCGGTAAAGATGATGATCTTACCTAAATTATTGTTTTTGTTTTGCGCCCTCCCAGCCTTAATACCCAAAGGTAAAATAGAATACATTCAACGCCTCATAAATAATTTTATTTGGTTTAACAAGAAACCAAGATGCAGTAATGAAGTGCTATATAGACCCCAAGCCTTGGGAGGATATGGACATCCTAATCTATGGCAATACGATTTGTCAGCTAGGTTCTCTCAGATGATCCAATGGTACGCTGAAGCTAAGCAAATCCCATGGATAAGGTTTGAACAACTTACAGTCCTTCCATACTTCCTAGAGGGTCTAATGTGGTCCAATACAATAAGACACAATATAATTGCTAAATACAACAAATTGTAACTCAATCCTTACAACTATGGGCGAAATATGGTCATAACCTATGTTCCCCTTCTACTCCCCATCTTCTTGCCTCATTCCTTGGCGATCCCCGCCTTCCTCAGGCTTTCATAGACTCAACGATTTTTTCCAATTGGATTGATCTAAAACTTACTAATCTTCAAGCTCTCTCTACTCAATCCATTTTTAGTACGTTTGACTCCTTACAAAATAAATTTAAACTCCCTATCTCTGAAATTCATAATTATTCAACCATCAAAAATTTCTACTCCAAATTTTATGCTCTTACAACCCCCCCAATGGGGAATATTGTCGAGAAATTATGTATAACTGCTCCTAGACATAAAAGCCAAATATCAATTATATATAAACATTTCTTAGAACAGATCACCTCTTCCAAAGCAAAATTCATGTCCCAATGGGAGACAGATCTGGAATGCTCATTCTCACTAAAAGAATGGTCTATTATGATTCTGAATTTGAACAGATGTACCTGCTCCTCAGCTTTTAGGGAGACTCCACTGAAGGTGATCACCAGGTGGTATATGACTCCAGCTAGGATACACTCATACTACCCCAGTGCTCCAATGAGTTGTTTTAGAGGCTGTGGTAGCCAGGGCACTCTTTTACATACATTTTGGAATTGCGCACTACTGAAGCCAATTTGGGAAGCTGTTAACCAAATTATTGATAAACTAGCTGATAAGCATATTACCTTGACACCTCAAAACTGCCTCTTATTTAGTAAAATTTCTGATCTTACAAAATCCCAAAATACTTTGGCACATACATTGTGTAGCGCTACCCAATGGATGATCGCATTCAACTGGAATTCTCCCACCTTAGTATGGCAACAAATAATTCAAAGAATATCTATGATTAAACACACAGAAATGATATATTATTCCTTAAAAGACTCCAAACACATTTTCAACAATAAATGGGACCTATGGGATCAAGCTAATCTGTAAATGTCTGATCACATTAATAAACATGCTCTCTATGACTATCCATCACTAATGTATTAGACTAAGTTATACAATTCTGTATCGTTGACTTTATATGTACATTGTTATAAGAAATGCATATTGGATTTTATGTGCTACCTTCCAATAAAAACGTTTGTAAACAAAAATGCAAGAGGTAGTCAGGAAATTATATGTGTAATTTATGTCCTTAGAACGCTTGATGGTGCTCCCTGCATGTTGGTCCTCTGTATGTGGCCAGGCTGTGTAAAAGTCTCACACATGTGGTATCCCCATACTCAGAAGGAGTAGCAGAATGTGTTTTAGGGTGTAATTTGTGGTATGCATATGCTGGGTGTGAGAAATAATCTGTTAACCGCTTGCCGACCGCTGGTCGGCAATTGACGGCGACAGAGTGGCTTCTCTGCGCAAATCGCTGTCATATGACGGCGGCTGCGAGATCACTCACTGTGTTCAGGGAGCGGGTGCGGCGGATTTGATCTCCGCCGGCCACCCGCGATGCCCCCCCCCCCCCCGGAGTGAAAGAACGGAGGTCCGTGTAAGTAAACACGGACCCCCGTTCTATGAGGGGGGAAGGGCTGTGATCACAGCCTTCCTCTACGTGGAAACTGTGATCACTTCCCTTCCCCTGTTAGGGCAGCCCAAATACAGTTAGAACACGCCCAGGGAACATAGTTAACCCTTAGAGCGCCCCCTGCAGGTTAACCCCTTCACTGCCAATGGCATTTACACAGTAATCAGTGCATTTTTATAGCACTGATCGCTGTATAAATGCCAATGGTCCCAAAAAAGTGTCAAAATGTTCCGACATGTCCGCTGAAATATCGCAGTACCGCTAAAAATCGCAGATCGCCGACATTACTAGTAAAAAAATAAAAAAAATAAAAACCCCAGAAATTAATTCTCATCATCCGTAAACGCGACCGCTTTTGCGCAAACCAATCAATAAACGCTTATTGCGATTTTTTTTTTTATCACAAATATGAGGAAGAATATAAATCGGCCAAAACTGATGAAAAAAATGTTTTTTTATATTTTTTTTTTGGATTTGTATTTTAGCAAAAAGTAAGAAATTTGGGTTTTTTTGCAAAATTGTCGCTCTTCTTTTGTTTATAGCGGTGATCAGAAATGAGGCAGCGGTGATCAAATACCACCAAAAGAAAGCTCTATTTGTGGGAAAAAAAGGGCGCAAATTTTGTTTTGGTACAAGGTCGCATGACTGCGCAATTTTCAGTTAAAGCGACGCAGTGCCGAATCGCAAAAAGGGCTCTGGTCCTAAAGGGGGAAATCCTTCCGGGGCTGAAGTGGTTAATATGACAATTTTGTGGGGGAAAAAAAACAGAAAAAAAAATCTTCATTTTGCAAAGAATTCTGGGAAAAAAATTACTTCTTTAAAAAACTTGCCATGCCTCTTACTAAATACGTTGGACTATCTACTTTCCGCAAAGGGGTCATTTAGGGGATATTTGTACTTTCCTGGCTTGTTAGGGTCTCAAGAAATGAGATAGGCCGTCGGTGCATCAAGTGTGATCAGTTTTCAGTGATTGGCACCATAGATTGTAGACTCTATAAATTTCACAAAGACCAAATAATATCCACTAATTTGGGTTATTTTTACCAAAGATATATAGCAGTATAAATTTTGGTCACAATTTATGAAGAAAAATTACTAATTTGCAAAATGTTATGACAGAAACAAAGAAAAATGCATTGTTTTACAAAATTTTCGGTCTTTTTCCATTTATAGCTCAAAAAATAAACACCCCAATGGTGATTAAATACCACCAAAAGAAAGCTCTATTTGTGTGAAAAAAAGGACAAAAATTTCATATGGGTACAGTGTAGTATGACTGAGTAATTGTCATTCAAAATGTGAGAGAACTGAAAGCTGAAAATTGGTCTGGTTAGGAAGGGGGGTTTAAGTGCCCAGTGGTCAAGTGGTTAAAAAATAAATTTAATAGCATTTTTGGTTTGTGGTGCTCAAAAGCTCTGTAGTTCCACTTTAAGAAATTTGGTATTATCTGGTCCTATATGTGCATTGTAGACCGTGTTAAGGTAAAAACCTTACATGTGATGTAGAAGGTTTAAAGAACACCCTAGTTCCACACTTGTTAAATGCAGCTAAAAGTCTGATTCTGAGACTATGGACTTCAGAAGCCCCAACTATGAAGGAATGGCTAGCAAAGCTTGACTGGCTGAGATCTATAGAAGAAACAATGCATACAGTAGAGGAGTATCTAGAGGTATACTACACCATATGGGGGAAATGGTTGAAGTTTAAAAAATCTATAGAATATACAACTATGGTACTTGCTTGAGGGGCTAATATATGCGGAATGGGATGGCAGAGCTTAAGATGAAGAGAGATATGAATATATAACAAGACCTGAATGGGGGAAAAAATCGGTCCTGTGGGATCGAGGAGGTCCAAGAGGGAGATGACTTGTAAGGGATTAAAGGAAAGGGGGTATTTTCTTTTTCTGTTTTTTTTTTTTGTTTTGTTTTTTTTTGTTTTTTTTGTTTTTGAGGGAAGGTGGTATGAGAATTTATATATGAAATTCTGTGAAATTGAAGCTCAGATATGTGTATCTGCTTTGTAACTGTTTTGTTTTTAA
The DNA here is from genome assembly GCA_018402905.1 of Glandirana rugosa. Lineage (NCBI taxonomy): Eukaryota > Metazoa > Chordata > Amphibia > Anura > Ranidae > Glandirana > Glandirana rugosa. The sequence goes on along the minus strand of BLSH010483687.1, from coordinate 495,785 downwards.
AAGAATTTATAACATTAAAATGAGAATATAAAAAATAATGTGTGTGCAGATTGTGGGATAACATTTAAAAAAATAGAAATAAAAAAGAAATGTGCACACCTAGACTTGCACATAAAAAGAACACAAAAGAGAGGCAAGCTGTAGTTATACACGGTAATTATTCTCTCTCTTTCAGTGACGAAGAGAATTTCTGTGCCTCAGTACCCAAGGATGGTCGATCTTATTCACCAATACTATTTGCTCAAACTGTACGGGTCTTAAAGAAAATAAACAAGCCGGGAAATATGATTGTGGCATTCACTAATCTGGCTGAGAAGATTAAAGTGAGTAAACACTTCAACAGTAAACAGTCTTGCTTTGCAATGCAAGGTGGAGTATGTTTAGGGAAATGGTTCTCTATTCCACTCATTTATCTAGGAAAAAAAAAGCTAAATTAAATTATAATTAGGCTAAAATCTCAATACTGCTTATGAGTATTTGTTTTACGATTCATATCTTCTACAATAGAAGAAGTTCTGCTTACAAAGATGTTTGTCAGGGGCATCTGTGGTGGAAGGAAAGAAAATCGATTCATCTATGGTTTGCCTTCATTTTTGTTAGCGGGCTGAGCGAAAATAACTAACAGATTCCTCCATCCACACAAACAAGGAATTATTCGTATTATTTTCAATAAGTTGGCTGACACATAGAGGTTGATTTGATAAATGAGTTGAGATTTGTTAACCCTTTTGCTGCCAGAGCCATTTTTGCATTTTTTGCACACGTTTAAAAATAATTTTAGGCCTGAAGATTACATAAAACCCCCACCCATCATCTATTTTCAGAAAGCAGACACCCTAGAGCAGGGATATGCAATTAGCAGACCTCCAGCTGTTGCAAAGCTGCAAGTCTCATCATGCCTCTGCCTCTGGGTGTCATGCTTGTGCCGGTCAGAGTCTTGCTATGCCTCATGGGACTTGTAGTTCTGCAACAGCTGGAGGTCTGCTTATTGCATATCCCTGCCCTAAAGAATAAAATAGTGGTAGTTATAATTTTTTATGTTATTTGATATTACTGCAAAGGTCTAGGAAACACAAAAGTTCAGTAAAAAAACTCACTAAAATGAATTCTAGATCAAACAAATTCAATAAACTACCCTCATTTTTGGTAAAATATAAAAGATGAGGTTGCACCGAGTAAATACAGTAGATATCCAACATGTCAAACCTTACATTTCTGTACACTCGTGAAATGGCGACTAACTTCGGTACCCTATATTTTCTATAGGCGACGCTTCAAAAGCCCCCAATAGGTCATCCGTTTAGTGTTACAGAGGAGGACTTGTGGTAGAATTATTGCTCTCACTCCAGCGTGCGCAGCTATATGTAACAAATGTATCGCAATTGACGTTTCCATTCGTATGTGCGTATATGTGGGGGTGCCTCAACATTTTTGAGTGGGGGGATTTTATGCACTTGGGTGTAACTTTTTTTTTTTTTTTTTTGATCACATGATTGCCTGTACCAAGATGTGTGGAGGAAATCGGGCAGCAGCGCAGCCGCCCAAATGCTTCCACCTGACAGGCAGGAGTCTGCCTGTCAGTTTTACACACTATCCCTGGCGGCTGTAGCCACCGGATTATGTGTGAAACCCCCTGCTGTCAGGTCCGTATGACATATGGACCTGACAGCGAAAGAGTTAATCAATAAATTGAATGCAGATTCACTTCTTTTATCCAATCATGTGAAAAGAAAATTCCTCTTTATCTGAACTGCACATAAATGTTCAAAGTGAACACATCTACAATTCATTGAGTCAAGATTAGCAACTCCTTTAGTAAACCAGCTTTATAGACTCGTCAAATATAATAAAATGCTTTCAGTGGTATGTATAACAGACCAAAAGGTAGCAAATGAGAAATATTTATTGTTTACATGCACTTTACTTTTTTTCTGATTTTAGTCTTTGGCAGACAGGCAACAGCGTGAAGAGGAGACTTTTGCCGATGCACCTGATGAGTTTCTTGATCCTATTATGAGTACTGTGATGTCAGATCCGGTCATTCTTCCATCCTCCCGTGTCACTGTGGATAGGTCAACCATTGCGCGACATCTACTAAGGTAGCTATTGGATGAGTAAAATAGCTTAGCTCCCTTTCGATCCAGCGTTTTGTACGAGAACTTCGTCTTTCCCAGGACTCCCTCTTATCGGTTGAGATAGCAGCGAGAGTCATTGGCTCCCACTGATGTCAATCACAGGCAATGAGGAGAGAGCGGGGGCAGGGCCGAGCCGCAACTCTGTGTCTAATGGATGTATAGAGCAGGCCTCAGGAGTGAGCATGCACCAGTGTCCCCATAACAAGCAGCTTGCTATTGGAGGCACTGGTCAAGGGGGAGGAGTCAGGGACGATGGCGGGGGAACCAAGAAGGAGAGGATCGGGGCTGCTCTACAAAACCACTGCACAGAGCAGGTAAATATGACATGCTTGTTATTTTTTTTAAAAGAAGCCGAACCTTTAATACCAGTAGAGAGCTTTTTTCTGTATTTCCGCCATTCACATAAGCTAGGCTAAGTTGTTAAACATCAGTTACACTAACCCTTTTAAGAGGAACTTCACCCTTACTATCAAAAATAACATTATTAAAGCCTGAAACTTATCCATGTATAAAAGTAAGAAAAAACATACTTACTAGTCCATGGAGTCCAGCGTTGTCTTGCTTGTAGGGAAAGTTCCTCCTACACCTCTCCGGCGTTGCCATCTTGAATCCCCCCCCCCCCCCCGATGTGTCTGTGCATGTCTGGACGCGCATGCGCAAAGATGCTGCAGGCTCTGCCAGTAACTGGCAGTTCCACCCCCGTGCCATTTCTACATATTTGTGAGCTCCCACAAAGCTTCCTTCTGGGATGCGTAATGTAGAAATCACAGGAGGGAGTCCATGAAGCTGTGCACATGTGCAGGAAGGCTGCAAGGGATTCCAGCCTGACCTTTGGCATTCCTGTGCGTGCGCAGGGTCCTGGTATGTCATTGAATAAGCAAGAATAAAGGACCTAAACGTTAGGGAAAAAAATTACTTAAAAAAAATTTGTTGTGTTTTTTTTTTTTTTTTCATTTTGGGAGGGGGAGGAGGTAGGAGAAAGGATCATCAGCAAAGTCTGCTTATTTTAACTGGCTCTTTCCAAGAGGGGAAGAAACTGCTTTAGATTTTGAAACCTTTCACAAAGTTCACTAAAGCTGGCCTAATATGGATTGAAATTTGGCGGGTTCACCAGGGACTGACCAAATTTTAATCCATGCACCAATTGACTTCTATACAACCACCAGTGGCGACTGCTCCATTAGGGGCTCATGGACGCTGCGCCCCTAATCCATGCGCCTGTCCCCTAATCTACAATGCAGGACACATGCATTTCAGCTTGGTTTTTTTTGAAGCACGATTAGAGGCTGTATTTGGCTTCAAAAAAGGGTGGGTTTAAAGCGCAGAGCACTGCACCCGAGCCCACCCAGTTGTGTGGCATTAGCAAATTAATATTTATTCCCCTTACTGCCAATCAGGAAATGGGTCCTCAGACCCGATTGGCCAGGGAGTCTTAGCGAGTAGGAGCAGCATCGGCCTCCTAAGACTGATTGCCGCCTTCCCGGCTCCATGAAGCTCACGCTGGACGCCGTCCTCCAGAGCCCATAGCAGCAGATTGTAGCATAAACAACAGCAGCGTGAACGATGAGGATTAGCGGGAACTGGTGTTGATAGCGAGGAGAAGTGTGAGTACAGCGGTCGGCCGGTTTTTAGGGGGGGGGGGTCTGTTGGTATGTGCGAGTGAGGGGGGGCAGATTTGTTTGCTTACGCCCCCCCATATATTGAGCACCAGCCGCCACTGATAACCACCCTGTTGGAATGAAAAAAGGGACTCGTGTATGAGCGGCTGTTTAAAAGGTGGCAATCCCCCAGTTAGCAAACTACCTTCGTGTATGAAATACAAAACTATATATACTGGATTTTCATTACATTAATTGTATGCATTCTTTCACCTACAGTGATCAGACTGACCCTTTTAACCGAAGTCCTCTGACTATGGATCAGCTGAAACCAAATATCGAATTGAAGGAAAAGATCTCAAAGTGGCTGTTAGAGCGCACACAAGAACATGAGAACATGGGACATTATTCATTGTAGAGGGACTTACAGATTGAATGGCACGAAGGCCCCAAACAGAATTTATACTCAGACAACCACCGGATAATCTGCTCTTCACAAGCATATTGATGAACGAAGGAACTATGAAAGACACTGTGTCATGCACATATTTAAAATATACATTTTTTTTAACATTTGATTACTTGCTGCCAAAGAAGGAAGAGTTAATACCTGCTCTCCAGCTAATATGTTTTGGGGTGTCCTAACAGAACTAGCAGTTATACACAATAAAAAATATGCACATCTATTTGTAAAGACAGTTCTTTAAGAAGACCGATGATATATATTCAAAGCTGTGATTTTCCCAAGATATTTCCTTTTAACTACAGCAGCCTTGGCTACTGCACAGTTGGACACCTTCAGTGCTTTTTTTCCTTTGTTCATTTGGATTTCTGGATTCCTTGTCAGATCTTATTGGTCCTTTTTGGTTTTAAGTTGGCAAGCTCCTAAAATGAAAGTTACAAGTGCTGAATTCTTTGGACTGATACCTCTCTATTGACCACATCTAAGAGATCTGGTAGATTTGCCGTGATCTTGGAAGACTCTTGATAACATTTTGTATAAGAATTGAAGTTCATCTCATGTTACTTATCTAGTTTACAACCTTAGGTCATAGATGGACTAACGAATGCAGATTTCAGAAATAATTCAATCATCCTTAGACTTAAGTTAAAATTTTCAGTATATCATTTTTAAAATGTCGTACACAATATAATGTTTTTGTGTCACTAGGGATGTGTCTTGCTATGTTTTAGGTAAAGAAAGCTGATTCTGTGAATTAGACAAAATTAGGTGGAGAGTAATGTGTAAGTTATCAAGCAGGAGAACAAATGTCTCTATATAGGGGAGGTAGATTCTAGCTGCTGAACTGTAAATGTACATTAATTCATGTTAATAAATTGTAAATCTACACTTCAGTGTTTTTTGCTTTATTGAATCTGGATTTCCTAATATTCATATGTACAATGCTACAGCATGCTAAGGATTAGCAAGCCTGGTCCACAAGGCACTGTGGGTCTGACTAAGGCTAGCCATACACAGAGTTCTCTCATGTTCATCCTCTACCTCTAGCCACACTAAAGCTGGCCATACATGGATCTAAATTTGTCCTGTTCAGCAGGGACCAGCCGAATTTCAATCCATGTGGGGCCACTGTGGTTGAGCAGAAGTCTACCAATCTACTTCTGTTCAACCATCCTGTTGGTATATTCTTGCTTGATCAGTGCTGCAGGCAATAGGTTGCAGCACTGATCTGTGTATTCTGACAGCGAGGGAGTCAGCCTTAGGCCTGGGGGGCAAGTCCAGTCAAGTGGCCCATTGAACCACCGAATCAACTCACCATCCATGCCCACCTTGTTTTAGAATAGATATTGATGTTATGAAGCAAGACAAATATGATACAATGTGGTAACATAATTTAATGTTAATAGCAACAAAGGAGGTTTAACAAAAATAATGCATCAATGCCGCTCATCAGTGCGTATCAGCTTAGCCTCATCAGTGCCCATCAATGCAGCCACACCAGTGCCCATCAATGCAGCCACGCCAGTGCCTATCAAATGCAACCTGATCAGTACCCATCAATGCAGGCTCACCAGTGCCCATCAGCACAGCCAGCCCTGGGTGTCCTCCTCCCCTTTGCCAGCAGTTAGTTAGTGGCTGCACCCCTGGCCCCTGCTTCCTTCCTCCACAACAAGAAAAAAGTGTGAGAGGGCAGCGGCCATCGGCCATTTTGAATGTAAGTTAGGGTGGCCTGGGGGGCAATTGCCACCCTGCCCCCTGGCCCAGCCCTCCCCTGATTCCCCCATTCACATTAAATGGGTGGATGGGGGAATCGGGTCAATTATTTTGTTCGACCCGTTGGCTGGAGGAAAAAAAAAAAAACGAATCCATGTATAGCCAGCTTTAACAACATGGTTGGAAGGATCTTTACTGCCAGCTTTTGTATTCAAGCAGCTGCGAAACCTACAGCTACTTGAATAACTGAACAGTGACTGCCTCTGATAGGGTACAATCAGTGTACAGCCAACAATTCTCCACCTTTTTTGATTTTTCAGTTGAAGTTTGTTTAGTGGGGTGGTGCTGACACGGCAATCAGTTGCTTGAATTTCAGTGGATTCTGCTGGAGTCAGCTGGTATTCAAGCCATGTATGACAAGTTAATTCAGTTCATATTGTACTGTAGACCAAGCCCTAATCTTCCAGCACACTCCAACGCTATCTCTGCTGAGGCGCCCGTCCCTCCTTCCATCTATTAGTGTATACAGCTAGTTTGACCTCCTCTCCTGTTCCTGGCAGCTGCAACAAATACATATTTACTGCATACAATTACTGCTATCTTCGACCAGATTCTGCTATTTTATATGTAAGTTTTTTTTTTCTATGTAATAAATCGTTTTGCCCATTTTAACCCTTCCTGCACCATCCTGCTTATTATCTTTCATTAGAGTTACACTTTATGTACAGCCTAAAGCCTAGTACACATTGCCAGTTTTTTTTTTTGTTCAACCCAGTGGGCTGAACGAAAAAAAAACCTGACGGCTCAGGTCGGAGCCACTGTACGAACAATCCGATGTTAGTACAGCGATCTCCACCGCTGTTCTATTTTGTTCTGATTGGGGGATGGCTCCCCTGCCAGAGCACTCCGGTCAGCTCTTCCATTGGCTAAAAGGGCTGATCGGGAGCCGGTCGGCAGACGTTTTTCCGCCATGCCCCTTCGACAGAAGCAGCACACACGGGCCTAATGTCGGACGGTCTCTATTGAACCGGCCAATGCGCCCGACATTCGGACCCTGTGTACGGCTTAAGATGTTGTCAAAATGTCAAACGGTATAACAGCAGACTATTAAAAAACACCACTACAGTACATCTGGGGGTATCTGTCTCAAGAGGAAAACGCACTAAACCTACAGTTAGGTCCATTTATATTTGGACACAGGCACAATTTTCATACTTTTGGCTCTGTATGCCACCAGAAAAAAAAATTAAAACAAAACAATCCAAAATGAATTTGAAGTGTAGACTTTCAGCTTTAATTCAAGGGGTTGGGTGTCAGGAACGCCCATGGAGAGCGGACGTACTGCCTGAATGCTCCCTGATCTACATCTGCATCTACATAGCCTTTAAGGTGGCTGTCTACAGTGCTCATCCATCGGTCATATCATGACTACACACCACCGGGCAGCCTCACAATCACATGGCGGTGGTAGGAATCCAGCGGACGGGTTCCAAGCTTGCCTCTCCTTGCGGTCCCAGGACGCTCGGCCAAAATGGCGCTGGGCCACAGGGAGGAGAAGCAACGCCTTTCAGATTCCAACGGTGGTTGCCTAGTATCTGGCCGTGGCTCTCTGACATCTGGGCGCAGCTCCCAGTACCTGGCCGTGGTTCTCCAGTACCCGGCCGTGGCTCTCTGGCACCCAGCCGCAAATCCTCGGCACCAAGCAGTGGCTTCCTTGAACCCAGCCGTGGCTCTACAATGCCCAGCTAACCCCCGGCCGTTTCTCAGTGCCCGGCGGTGACTCTCCAACATCTGGCCGTAGTTTTCTGGCACATGGTGATGGTACACTAGCTCTCGGCTGTGACTCCCTGGCACCTGGCCGCAGCGCCACAACATCAGGCCGCGGCTCCTTAACACCTGCCCGCAGCTCTCCAGCAGCCGGGGATGGCTCTTCAGTTTCCAGCCGAGATTCTCCGATACCTGGCAGTGGCCTATTGACACCCGGAGATGGTTCTCTTTATCCCAGCCATGGGCATCCAGCACTCTAGTGACAGATCTCCAGGGACTAAGACTGCACTACAGTTGCAGTGTTCTGGTTCTTTGCTTTCAAATGGCCAGCTCTCTTCCCATGAAGACTTAATTGCAACAGGCATGGGCAGGGACATTAGAGAACACATAAGAACCCTCCCTACCAAAGCAGATATCCAGCAACTGATAGCTGCTGTTGAACTGTCTTGCAAGCAAGCTGTTGAGGGGCTCAAGGAGGATACAGTGACATTAGGGCACAGAGTCGAAGCAGTGGAAAATGGCCAGAATAACAACGCAAGCTGTGGCTGACATTCAAGATATTACTAAACATCATGAGGAGGCTTTCAATTCTTATTTGGATCAGTTGGATGACTATGAAAATAGAGATCGTTGTCAGAAAATCTGCATACGAGGTCTACCTGAAGCGACCCAGGCTTCCAACTGTGCAAGGCCTATTTTTTTAGAGTGCATCGTGCCTTATCACATGTTCCCTAGGATATAGAAAGGCAGAGATGTTATTTGCAAGTTGCATAAATATTCAGTGAAAGAAGCCATTATGAAAACAGTTCATGGAAAACCTATCAATTTTGATAGAGCTCATATTTCTTTGTTTCCTGATTTATCATGTCGCACCCTTATGCAGCGCAGAACTGTTCGACCCCTGCTTGAAGCTTTGCGCTCTGTGGGTGTCAATTATCAATGGGATTTTCCCTTTCGTTTAACGGCTTCACTGAGTGGTAAAATGGCGGTTCTCCGAACCAAAGATGACTTGCAGCATTTTGTGGAATCATTGGATCTCCCCCCAACTGATTTCCCAGTATGATTAGTTCTAGACCTCTTTTACATTGGCCTGAACGTTGGCACCAGGTTCCATTCAAGTCCCGATGCAGGAATCGCTCAGGCAGGCGAGGACGAAGTCCAATTCCCTTTGGATCTACCTGATCTTCCAGTTGGCTGAAATATAATGTGAGGTGTAATATAAAGTCGGTTGACCTTCTAGTCCATCTAGGTTTCCCTTAACCTGAAGCAGGAGCGGACGGACTCGCTAAGGACGTAGCCCTGAACTTACCTTGGACCACGGTTGCAAGTCCGGTTACATTTTCTCCAGATCTTGATTAGTATGACCCTTTAGTCAACCCCCCTCTAGGTTACTAAGGTGTTTTACGACGTTCAGTAGAAACCAAGCCTCTTGGCGGTAAAATGGTGAGTCACTTCGGCAATTTGCTTTCCCTTTTAGGGTAACTATTAACTGTG
>BLSH010483687.1:465131-483795 GCA_018402905.1 Glandirana rugosa | reverse complement strand
GGAACAACAATGTATCTTCTTCTAGTTGTTGAGAGTTAGGAGAATAAAGGAACAACAATGTATCTTCTTCTAGTTGTTGAGAGTTAGGAGAATAAAGGAACAACAATGTATCTTCTTCTTTCAAAGCAATGATCTCCGGGCTATCAGGAAAGTTTAACCATTTAAAGACTAAACCCTCTCTCACATTAGTGGCTTACAATTAAATATCCAGTGTTTTCTGCTAGAAAATGACTTGGAACCCCCAAACATTATATATTATTTTTTAGCAGAGACCCTAGAGAATAAAATGGCGGTTGCTGCAATATTTTATGTCACATGGTATTTGCGCAGCGGTCTTTCAAGCGCAATTTTTTGGAAAAAAATACACTTTTAATGAATAAAAAAAAAAACTAAACAGTAAAGTTAACCCATTTTTTTTTTTTTTGTATAATATGAAAGATGATGTCACACCGCAAGAAACATGACCTTTACTCTAAGCAACAAAATTGTGATAAAGCCCTGTGTACCATCAACAATTGCCACTCAATGTGCAGCTGGGCTCCAGTATTTCATGGTGACCAGAAACCCACCAGAGCAATGAAAAGTCACTGTGGGGGACACACATGTAGGCAGGAAGTGGCTGCAAAGAGGCAGCAGAAGATCAGCAGCGCTGGAATACTTTTCACCTTTTTTTTTGTATTTTATTTACAATGTCACTAAGGCTTTGTTTAGATGTGCAAGTTGGGTGGTAATAATGTGCGGTAGAGACATGTTTTTGCCACCCTTAAGCTCCATTAGGCAGGAGATGAGGACGTTTTACATGCCGCAGTCACGATGCATTCGGCATAATAAGGAGTTTCCCCTATAACAGATTTTTTTAGTGTCACTCTTTCTGGCCAGCCTATAACCCTGATGTAATGGTGGAGTTATTGACTGGCTGCTCTGCTGTGAGTAAGTTAGGGTTTAGGGGCGCAAATTACTTGTCTTACCCCTGGCGCTGACAACCCCACACTACGCTATAAAAAACTGGCTCCTAACTTTTTCAGCCGGCTCCTAGATTCAAGGCAAATTTGTCAAGCCCTGTTGTACATTCACATCAGTCCCTACCCTCAAGGAGCTTACAATCTAAGGTTATTTGTATGTGTATTTTACCCTTTTTTAGGTTCATTTGAGGGTGACAATTTGCTCAAAGCTTGGTCCCTTAGGGGGATGGAGGATGTCTATTTTATTGAGATACTGTATGTGACAATATGCCCATTGTGTTATATGTCCAACCAATGGTTGGCTCATTAAAAATCGTGTCTTATAATGTGAGAGGTTTGTGCTCACCTCATAAAAGGGGTCGTCTTTGGCATGAACTGCGTCACTTGGCTGCACATGTTTTTCTGCAGGAGACGCACTTCATGGCAGGGTCCACCCCTAGTATGCCCCTTACTCAATTTAATCAGTGGTTACATGTAGCATCTCCTATTTCAAGGGCTAGGGGGGTAACGATAGCTCTTTGGAAGTCGTGCCCCCTATTCCATTAACGTCTCTGCAAGCGGATCCGGAAGGTTGCTTTCTTTTTATCAAGGGCATGCTGCATGGTGTAGTGATGTAGTAGTGGATGGATACTTATTCAGTTCAGTTATTATAATGTGATTAATTTTCTGCAGCACTTGTTTCTTCCAGAGAGTTGCATTTATTGAAACTTCAGACAGAACAGATGACCAAAATCCAGCGGAGGTATAGACAATATTGATGACAGGATTCGTGCAACCTTCAGACACCTTCAGAGATCCCAATTTTTCCTGTCATACTTTCTAGACCTGTGCACTCATCTCTTTATGGAGAAAGAATGAATAAACTGCCAGCTTGAATGTCCACTCAAGTACTAGTCTGACAAGGGGGTGGGGAGTTTCTCCTAGGTCAACCAACTGCATTGTTCTTAACATGAAAAGACCCGACTTGTAATTACTGACAATAGCATTTAGAGTCTCTATCACCATTTCCCCATGACTACCCTGTCAAGTCTAATTAGCATCAATAAATACTTTTGGTACTATTCCTTTCAAGTCTGATTACATATTTTCCTGCAAGTTACTGTGGGTCTTTTGATATGTATGTGTTAGGCCATAAATCATGGCCAATGTACATATTGTAAAAACTGTGTATATGAAATATTACACAGCACATGGCCACAGTTACACTTTTGCCTCTATTTATGCCCCTAACACTCATACTTTTGGTTTTCTTTCTAAGACCTTGAGGATGTTGGAGAAATTTAGGGAGGGTTTTTTGGTTTTCAGCCTTACTCTGGACACCTCAACGGGTAAAATCACATTATATTTTAGAGCTCATAAATATGTTAACTTTTACGTTCCCATCATCGGATGGATAGTCACATATTAGAGATAAAGATTATAGTTATTATTCTAAAACCTATAATACTTATTCTCGCCTTGATTTACTGTTGGTGGATCAATTTTATTTGAATTATGTTTCCTCTTCTTCTATTGAATCCTTTACTATTTCATTCATATATCATTCTCCTATAACTTTGACTCTTCGTCCGGTTTCCACGGGTCATCTGGAATGGATGTGGCAGTTGAACAAGTCCCTTATAAATGATAAGCTGGTATCGGAAGCCTTAGTTGATAGGCTGGCATTATATTTTGAAATAAATACTCCCGGGGAGGTGTCTGGGAAGCCCATAAGGCTGTTATTAGAGGTGAATTGATAGCACATGGCGTCCGTATCAAAAAAGAAAAACAAAAAGAAATTGCTGACCTTTTGGATAAAATGTATGATCTTGAGACCAAACATAAGGCCTACTTTGATCCTGCAGCTGTCCAAAGACTGGAGACACTGTGATTTAATCTTTCTCAGTGTATGGATTGTAGGGTCAAAGATAAGCACAGGTACTTTGCTCACCAATTTTATGAACAAGGGAACAGATGTTAACAGTTGTTGGCCAGACAACTAAAAAAGCAACAGGACGCTCGTCATGTCCATAGTTTATTGGCCTGCAATAAACAGATAGTGGACACTCAATCTATAGAGCTCCACCGTCTTTATACGGCCTTGTTTAATATCCCTTTATCTTCTTTGAACGCTGTGGACGGACGAAAGTTAGATAAGATCCGAGATTATCTTAAGGATTTTGTACTGCCTGTCTTGTCCTCTGGAGCTATCGAAGAAATGGAACGCCCAATCACTATTAAGGAATTGGGCACAGTAGTAGCTGCTCTGTCAATGGGTAAAAGCACTGGGCCGGATGGCCTTACGAATGCATACTACAAAATATTTGTTTCAACATCCCCTCTTTGTAGTTACTTTAACTCCATCACTGCCTCTAACCCCTTACCTCCGGAAGCCCTTTTGGCATATTTCACAGTTCTGCTGAAACTGGGGAAGTACCCGCAATATTGTGTTAATTATAGACCCATCTCCCTTCTCAATTCTGACACTAAACTTTTAGCAAAGATCTTAGCTCTTCAATTACAAGACTGCCATAGTGAAGTTAGTCCATCTAGATCAGACAGGCTTTATGAGGGGCCACAAAGCCAGAGATAATACTATTCGAGCCCTTGATATTCTCCATTGGGCGCAATATGGGCCTGAGAAAGCTCAGCGAGTGGTATTCTCAATGGATGCTGAAAAGGCATTTAATAGGGTAATTTGGATCTTTATGATCAAAGTGTTGAGGGTGATGGGTCTAGGTGATCGTATGATGGAATGGATTTTAGCTTTATACGCGGATCCTAGACCCAGGTTTAAGGTCAATGGTACGATTTTGGATTACTTTAGTATATGTAATAGGACTAGGCAGGGCTGTCATCGCTCCCCTTTATTATTTGCCATGATTTTGGAGCCTTTTCTTAGTAAAATCAGGGGAAATATGGAGATCTCTGGGATTTGTATTGGATCTGTGGAACATAAAATCTCAGCTTACTCGGACGATCTATTATTTTATCTTTCCACTCCCCAGGTATCCTTATTCGCTTTGATGTCTGAAGCTCATAGATTCGGCATCTTATCTAATTTTAAAATAAAATTTGGGAAGTCTGTACTCTTACCCAGTCACATCCCCTTGGCTATGGTTACCTCCCTGCAACACTCCTTTCCTTTTATTTGGCGTTTCGATTCCCTAATTTACTTACATATTACCTCAGACCCAAAGCTCTTATATGACCTTAATTATGGTTCTTTATTAAAAGGTATAATAACAGAAAAATGATATCAAATACCATCATTTTCCTTTCCTGGCCCATCCTCACGTAAGCACAAAATGGGTTAACACCTCCTCTTGGAGCCCTATAGGACCACCTGTTCCTAGCTAAATAAAAGACAGCCCCTCCCCCAACTAAGTGTTCGATAACCAACCTGTGACATGCCACTAGGGAGGGAGTCCTGTGCTGATATGAGGATGGGCCGGGAAAGGAAAATTACGGTAAGTATTTGATAACAATTTTCCATTTTCCTGGCCCACCTCACAACGAGATATACCATCGTTTAATAAATAATAATAATAAAATAATAAATGGGTGGGAGAGAATAAATGAAAGAAAAGCTGCTAAAGCCAAAAAGAATTGATCGCTCTTGTCCCAAACCTGCTGACCGCACATTTAGTTTAAGGTTGAATGAAGGCCGCACAAGACCTTCAAGCTAGCCAGCTTACATATATCTTCCAAGCAACCCTGGTATAACTGCCCCAATGGCTGCTACTCCTCTAGTCAAATAAGCTTGCAATTGTTTCAGAGCAGAAATGCCTACTTCCTGCAATCTAATCACCCTGGTAATCCAACAGTTGATGACTCTTGAGGACCTGATGGCTAAATGAAAAGATTGTCCACCTGCAAGAAGCATCTGGTCACTGGCTTTTGCACCCATCTGCAGCCTGTGAAAGATAAGGTAAAGATCTGTACCTTAAGTGGAGTTGTATGCTGGACATACAAAACAAACTTCTTCCATATCCTCTCATATGTAGTGGTCATGGATGATCTTCTGGTCACCAAGGTCTGAACAACCTCGGATGAGAATCCCTGCACCTCTAGTCTAGCCTATTCCATAGCCAGGCTATTAAAGAGGAAGTAAACCCTGATGTGTTTTACTTCCTCTTCGTTGCTCTGCATTACCCTGCAATGTAAAAGCATAATAAGCTAGTATGCACCGCGTACTAGCCTATTATGTGACACTTATCTGCATTGGAAGCCCGCGCTGTCCCCACAGTAGGAAGTGTCCATCTTTGCCCCTCTTCCTTCCGTGGCCGGGGACTCCGGCTCTGTGATTTGCCGTAGTCACGTGACCTCACTCCAGCGCATGCGCACTGGAGCCGCCAATCGCGGCAAGATGTCAGTGAAGGAACGGCACGGAGACCGTTTCTTCACTGTGCATGTGCCCGATTACGTTGGTACATGGAAGTACACTGCACCTAGCTAGTTTAGGAGATATGCAGAGAACCTACAGGTAAGACTTATAGGCTTATTATAGGCTTACCTGTAGGTTAAAGTGGTTGTCATGAGTTGACAACCACTTTAAAAGTAGTCTCATTGGATTGGGGTGCTGTCACTGACCTTGCCATAAAAGATTTCATTTGACCAGAAACGGGTTTGGTGGTGCTGATGACAACTGGGAGAGCAGTGAGACCCAAGGCCTTCCCAGTTGGTGGAAAGGACCTGTATGGCAAGGACCTGTTCTGTCCAAGTTTTCAGAACCACCTTTTATATTCAAGGACACCGGAGAGAGACAAAGATCAAACAGAAAATTCCATGGCACTGTGAACTTATCTTGTATGATGGAGTCTTTGCATTGGTATCCTGTTGCAAATATCAGAAGCTGCATGTTCAGTGGAGTCTCCCTGAGAACTACTGCTGGAAAGCCCCATAGGGCCAATATTGGCTTGAGGCACTTGTTGAAAAATATTCTACCTAACCGAACCAATAATGGAAAATTTCCTATCAAATACCGTCATTTTCGTTTCCTGATAGACTCCATGGCAGCATACGTGTGGGTTGGCCCTGCCTCCATAACAACCCTATAGGACCCCTCTTCCATAAATCTTTGCTCCATGCCCGCAGCCGTGTTCTGTAACTAGCCTACTCCAGGTATTGGGGGGAGACTCCTGCTGCCATGGAGTCTATCAGGAAAGGAAAATTACGGTAAGTATTTGATAGGAAACATTATGTTTTCTTGACAGACTCCATGGAAGCATATGTGTGGGAAATAACCCGCTACACACACGGGTGGGAAAATGCTGATCAAAGAAAATTTACTTATCACCGTCAACCGACAGTACTTAAACCAAAACTGACAGAAGATAATGCAGCTAGTTCAACACAATAGTGGGACATGAACGTGTTGATGGATGACCAAGACACTGCCTTGCAGATTACTTCAGGAGCGACATGGCGAGAATCTGCCCAAGATGTTTCAATGCTTCGGGTTGAATGCGCCGCCACCGCCTCTGGGGCAGCCAAGCCCTGCGCTCTATATGCCCATTGGATAGTCTGAATGATCCATGCAGGGATTGATCTGATCGAAGCCCGCATGCCCTTCTTCTTCCCGCGAAGGAGTATGAAGAGGTGATACAATTTCTGAAAGGGAGCCAAGGCTTCCAGATACTGTCTCAAAGTGTGCCCTACATCCAGGGGATGGGCATCTGGACCATCTGCCGATCTGAAGGTGGGGAGCACAATCTCCAGATTCTTGTGGAAAACTGTGGTCACCATTGGCTTCGACCCCAGCATGGGAACTAGCACAACCCTGTCAGCGAAGAAGGTGAGGAAAGGCCCCCTTAAACCTAGATCCCTGATCTCGGACATTCTTTTCGCTGAAGAAACGGCTGCTAGAAAGGTGGTTTTCAGAGTAAGTTCTTTAAGCGAGAGTAGATTGTTAGAAGGTGATCCAAGCTGGGAAAGGAACTCCAGGACAAGATGGAGGTCCGACTTGGGGAACCTCGGCTTCCTTTGTGGTCTAAGTCTGATTGCCCCCTTGAAGAATTGGTGGACTAGGGGATCCCTAGCCCAAGAGACACCTGTGAATGCCGAGACGGTTGATACCTGTACCCGCAGGGAGCTCACTGATAGGGCCAGGTCTAGACCCGCTTGTAGGAAACTTAAAGTGTCCTGAACTGCAGGGGTGCCACATGAGTTGGACCTGTGAGCCATGTGGTCCAAGAATCTGGCCCACATTCGTTCATATAATTTTTTGGTGCTGCTTCTCCTGGCACTCAGGAGGGTAGGGGTGGCCTCTTCTGGACAGCCTAGAGCTTCAAGCCTTCCCCTCTCAAGAACTATACCCTGAGGTGTAGGTTAGACAGACAGGGGTGCAGGGCTGCGCCCTGAGTCAGAAGGTCCGGTCTGGGCTGCAGAGGAACTAGATCCCGGTAGCTGAGGAGCGTCAAGAGTGGAAACTGCGGCCTGTTGGGCCAAAAGCGAATTATCGCGACTACCTATGCTCTCTCTGTCCTGAGTCTCCGAAGGAATTGGAGGATCGCGGGCACTGGTGGAAAGGCATAAGCTCTTTGGAATCTCCACTGGTCTGTAAGGGCATCTATCCCATAGGCCTGAGCATCCCGGAACCTCTAGTAGTACTTGGAGAACTTGTTGTTGCATGGTGAGGCAAAGAGGTCGACCTCCGGCTTCACCCCCAGGGTCAAGACCCAATTGAACACTTCCCTGTGGAGAGCCTACTCGTCCATTTCTACTCAGGAAAGAAAGTTTACCTGGGGGTTTTGGACCCCGGGAATGTACACCGCTGAAATGTTGGACAGGTTCTTCTGCACCCAGTTCATGATAGGCTCTACCCCCCGTAGTAATAAACCACTGCGAGTTCCACCTTGCCTCCTTATGTAGGCCACAGCAGTTGTATTGTCCAGCCTGAGCATTACAGATGAATTTGCTGTTAGATGACGAAAGGCTAGCAGTGCTAGCTCAAGTCACCAGAGGAGGGACCCCTTCATGGCCAAGGTGAGGTATATGCGCTGGTTCTTGCTGTCTGGTCTCCATTGTCGGAGAAACCCCTCTGAAATGGTCGCATATGCCACTGTGCCCACTTCACGATAGTGCCAGGCGAATCCCGTGTCGAAGAGGGCTCCGAGAAACACTAGACTGTGAGTGAGGGCTCCAGGTGACTCTTCTCTAGATTCTGGAGTAGGGATGGGCCACCCCCGTTCGGTTCGCACCAGAACTTGCGAACAGGCAAAAAATTTCTGCGAACACAGGAACACTGTTAAAATCAATGGGTCTCCAACATGAAAAATCAAAAGTGCTCATTTTAAAGGCTTATATGCAAGTTATTGCCCTGAAAAGTGTATGGGGACCCGGGTCCTGCTCTAGGGGACATGTATCAATGCAAAAAAAAGTTTTTAAATGGATTGTTTTTTCAGGAGCAGTGATTTTAATAATGCTTAAAGCGTAACAATAAAAATGAAATATTCCTTTAAATATCGTGCCTGCGTAGGGTTCCCCCCCATAGTCCGTAACAGACCCTTCAGGTCTGGTATGTATTTTAAGGGGAACCCCGCCTAAACTAAAATAAAAAATTGTGCAGGGGTCCCCCCAAAGTCCATACTAGGCCCTTAAGGTCTGGTATGGATTTTAAGGGGAACCCTGCGCCAAACTTTTTAAAAAAATGACGTGGGGTCCCCCCCAAAATCCAAACCAGGCCCTTCAAGTCTGGTATGTATTTTAAGGGGAACCCCATGCCAAAATTTTTAAAAAAATTATGTGGGGGTCACCCCCAAAATCCAAACCAGACCCTGGCATGGCAAGAGGGGGTGGGGATAAGCGAGCGCCCTTCCCCTCCGAACCATACCAAGCCACATGCCCTCAACATGGGAAGGATGCTTTGAGGTCCCCCCAAAGCACCTTGTCCCCATGTTGATGGGGAGAAGGGCCTCATCCCCACAACCCTTGCCGGTGGTTGTGGGGGTCTGTGGGCGGGAGGCTTATCGGAATCTGGAAGCCCCCTTTAATAAGGGGGACCCCATTTCCCGACCCCCCCCCATATGAATAGGCATGGGGTACATTGATAAAGACAAAAAACACTGCGCTCCCACCACACAGTAATTGCTCTTACAGCTACCTCTTAAAGTGTTCACTAAGCATAAATAAGCGAAGGCTAAAGTATGTATTGAGTATAATCCAACTAGGGCACTCCAAAAAAGTGCAAGTGCTACATAAATGCATAATATGATCTGTGTGGTGGTTGGATGCAATCATACATTGTACCCCTACCCATTCACCAAAAAAGGAGTAAAGTGGTCCAAAAAACAAGAGGCAGTTTTTGACAAGTCCTTTATTGTGTAAAATAGCTCTTCTTCTTTCTTCTTCCATCTTCTCCTGCCCCGGTCCTTCTGCCTCTTCTTTCGGTCTTCTTCCTTCCTCTCTTTGTCTTCAATCTTCTTCTTCCTCCTTATTTCACTGTCCCCGCTCTCGCTGCCGCAGCCGTGCCGTCCAGAGGCGTCTCCCACAATGGGCGGTCTTCGGTTTGACATTTCTTTTACAAGAAGGGGTGGGGCCATCCGGTGACGTAAATGGGTGACCCGTCCCCTCTGACAACAAATGACGTCAGAAGGGGGCAGGCAAGGAGAAGTAGATCATCTAGGTAGTGATGAAAACAAATTCCCTTAATTATCAGCATCGCCACAATGACTAGCAAGACTTTGGGGAAGACACACGGAGAAGTCGTCAGCCCAAACGGGAGGAAAGTGAATTGTAAGTGTAGCTGGCCCACAGTAAACCAAAGAAACTTCTGGAATTCTTCCGCCACTGGCACGTGGAAGTAAGCTTCTTTTAGATCGATACACACTAACCAGTCCCCTGGATGGACCGACTGCTGGTGGGTCAAGTCTATGGCCGGCCTCCATGAGCTGCTTTTCTTCTGTACCATGAAGAAAGGTGAATACATGCCCTGGCCTTGCTCACCGTCTGGGACGGGGACCACCGGCCCTTGTTCTAACAGTGAGTTTACTAGAGTCTGTCTTTTCTCCCCCGAGGGAGGAAGAGATGTTGGGATAAACCTGAGCCTGGGGGCCCTGTCAAAGACCTAGGTGTGGCCTGAGGAGACCATTCTGACTGTCCAGAAATCCTGGATTGAGGCCGCCCGGACATGCTTAAAATGGAGAAGACGAGCCCCCACCCAACATGCCTGAGCGGGCCCAATCTCAAAAGGCCCTTGAAGGCTCACGGCCCGCAGATGATCTACCTTTTTGCGGTTTTCTTGATAGAAGACTGCCTAGATGTCCAGGATCTCCCAAATTTGTAGCCAGGCTTGTAGTTGCATGCTTCTCTGGCCTGTTCCGTACCCTGTTTCTTCAGGAAGGCCCGTCTCTGGCCTAGCATCCGCGGATCCTGGGGGAGGAACCCCGACTTGCCTCCCATTGCCCGGGTTATGGTATTATCTAGTTTGTTGCTGAAGAGGGAGGTGCCCTCGAAAAGGATTCGGCACCTGCTTAGACACTGGGTCAGCTAGCCATGGCTGAAGCCACAGGGTACGTTTGTCAGTAACCGCTGATAACACAACCCGGGCCACTAGGCGGATGACATCAATAGAGGCCTCCCTGAGAAAGGTGGCTGCCAGCCTGAGTTCCTGGATAGGCAAATTCCTGGTCACTTCACTAGAGAAGCCACTGAGAATTCTACTCCACATTGTCGAATCAGACCTCCATGGCCTTTCAAATTGTTGCCAAGGTCAAGGCCGGTTTGCAGGCCATGCCTGCCGTCAAGCAAATCAGTCTTAGATCAGAATCGATCCGTCTTTCCAGGGGGTCTTTGAAGGAGATGTGTCTTTTAAGGGGAGGGTCACATATCTGACCAGCCTCATCAACGTTGCATCCACCAGGGGTGCTGTTTCCAAGTGCTTGACCTCTTCCTCCTTCAAGGGATAGAGCTTCTGGACTTTGGGAAGCACGGAGCTCTACCTCTCTACCTTACCCCATTCGTCGGTTATAATTTCACCCAATTCGGTTAGGAAGGGAAGTTCTGGTGCTCTTTACTGAGTTGCTTAAAGAACCTTTTCTGTTTTGGAGAAGATACGGCTCAATTTTCCAGGTTCAAGGCCTCTCTGACCGCCTTTACCAGGGAGGGAACCCAAGAATATTCAAACCCCACCGTCGGGTCTTCAATGTCTGACTTGCTGCCTGAAAGAGCAGCAGAGGGGCGACTGAGTTGGGAGGAATCCCATGTGTCCTGCAGTTGCCCCTCTCCCGTTGGGGAGTGTAATGTTTCTGGGAGAGACTCCTGAAGCTGGTGGGCTTCCCTTTCCCACAGGGAATCCCTAACAACTCGCTTCACCAAGGATTACAGTTGTTGATAGGTGCCTTCTCTTTCACCGGCTGCCTTATTGTAAGAGTGGTCACATCCAACAAGACTTCAGTCCCGTCAGCATGGGAGGAAGGTGGGTGGGTTGAATCTTTGCTGTAGCGCCTTGACTCCGAAGGAGATTCGTGGTGCCTGGACCTGGAGCAGGAGTGCCGGTGGTGCAATTTAGATGAACTGCTCTGAGGATCGGATCTGGGAGGGATGTGGGGAAAAAGAAAAGGAAAGGGAGAGAGCAAGATAAATAGTGAGGATCGGTGCCGCTATGCCCACTTCCCTCTCCCCCCCAGCAGGCAACCCAACCATAGATACACATCAATGGTACCTGCTGTGCGAGAGCTGCTGAGAAGAGCCAATGAGTGCGGGGAACAAGAGCACTGTCAGCACCACATAGCATCCCCATGCCCTTCCCCAGGTACATACCTACCTGGGGACCTGCTTCAGGGGCCTGAGGAAGTCACCGCATTCGCCCGCAATCAGTACCAAGGGCTGGGCGCCCCGTGACGTCATCGCCGGGGGGCGCTTGAGCAAACCAAGCCTCACTCTCGCCCGTGGTCACGCATGCGCAGAGCGGCCACGGGTACCCGGAAGAGACCTAGCAGCGGCTGGAACGCTGAAGAACCAGCCGCCATGCCCGGGAGCCGGCACCCAGGAGACAGAAACGGGAAAACAAAACATAGGTACAGCCAAATACAAACACTGCTGCCATTACAATTATATAAACTGGAAAGATCTCACCACTCCACCCACGGTCGTGCTATCCCAGGAAGGGGAACATGCCGGACTTCATAGTAGATAGGGCCGCCTGCTAACAGCTAGGCTTTCTGGCCATAGCACCCTCGACTTATGATTGCCAGGCCTCCAGTTCTTCAGCGCTTACTCTGCTTTTACACTCCATATCCTGCTAACAGCTAGGGCTTATCGGAGGGATGCAATTCCTCTGGCCCAGACTGCCGGTCTTGATCCTGGTAGGAGCTGTCTTCAAGTAGGAGAACCATTCATTCGGTCCTACAGAGGAGGACAAAAAAGGAATACGGCCGTGGGTGTGGAGCAAATATTTATGGGAGAGGGGTCCTATAGGGTAGTTATGGAGGCAGGCCAACCCACACGTATGCTGTTATGGAATCTGTCAGGAAAGTTGATTTTGCTTTCCTGGCAAGAAGACCGACCTTAACTGACTGTAAGTGGTTCTCTGCCCCACAAAAAGTTTCTATGCAAGATGTAACAGAAAAAGACTTTTGGTGTCCCCTTGTCAGGCAATGTAGGCTACCACTGTCTTGTTGTCAATCAACCTTACTCAGGCCCCCTTGAAAATCCTAAAAGGCTTGCAATGCTAGAAAAGGCTTCCTTTATTCAAGATACTTGGGGAATCTGTGATCCAATGCCCTTGCACTTGCTTCTTCAGATTGTGAACTCCCCAGCCCCAGAGACTGTAGTGGAATCTGGCTTCCGATTCATCCTCTCTCCTGGGCTGAGAGGCATGCCCCAAAAGAAGCACAGTGGTGATGTCCAAAATTCCAGTTCTTGCTGAATTTGTATAGACACAAAGATTTTCTGATCCATAGACTAAGCTCATAGAGAAGGCAAATTTCAATGCCCTCATGTACCACCTGGCCCAAGGTACCACCACTGCCAACAAGATCTTCAAAAGATTCCTGGGGCTGTGCCAGTTCTGTAAAAGGCAGACACCTGAACTGGAAGTGACATCTGGCCACCGCAAATCTCACATGTCTCTGGTGCTCGGCATTGATCGGTACGTGGAAGTATGAGTCAGCAGGTTGATTGATACTAACTGGTCCCCCTGCTAAACTGTCTCTGTGACTGTTTGCATGGACTCCTTCTTGAACCTCTTGGTGTGTATGAACACATTCTATTCCTTAAAACTAAAACAAGTCAGAAGGCTCCTGCCTTAGGTACTAGAAAAACTGGAGAGAAAAGCCCCCAGATGATTCTATGTTTTCGTCATCACTGGCATGATGGCCTTGTAGCAGTATAAATTCTTATACCTAATCTTGCAAACATTTTCTCTGAGGTTTGTTGGTCATAAATTAAATGGATTCCGTGGTCAACTTTGGAATTCTTCATTGTACTCCCACCTGTCTCCTGGACCCACTGTTCTTTGATGATTGTCGTCCAAACCCTCCAGAAGGAGGCTACAATTATCAACTTCACTCAGGCCCCCTGGCCCGAACTGGAAGAGACTGGTTGGATGCACCTTCAAAAGACTTTCCAGCCATGTTAGCAACTTGCTCCCATTG
Source organism: Glandirana rugosa (assembly GCA_018402905.1). Classification (NCBI taxonomy): domain Eukaryota; kingdom Metazoa; phylum Chordata; class Amphibia; order Anura; family Ranidae; genus Glandirana; species Glandirana rugosa. The sequence goes on along the minus strand of BLSH010483687.1, from coordinate 470,258 downwards.
TCCAGACATTTCCTCCTGTCATTTGCTTAATTGCGTTGTTCAGCATTTGGCCAAACAATAACCTCCCATTATAGAAAAGTTTGAAGGCTTGTGTAGAAGTTCCACCTGCCCTCCAGTGGCGTAACCACAACGCTCCCATAGCAGTGACTGAGTGCACCAGTGCTTGTACTAGGTCAAAAGCATCAACCAAAACTCAGTTGCCAGGTTCAACTCCTCTAGAAACTGTGTCAAATCTTGCAGTTTCCAGTGTTGAATGTAATGCCATTTCTAAAGTTTATATATCGAAGATGATGCTATTGCTTGTTGACAGGCAAAATCTGTTACTGTATAGATTCTCTACAAGCCTGATGGCCAGATCACCACATTTTCTGCATTCCTGACGTGTTTCTGCATGAGTGTTTCTTGTTGCATTCTAAAGCATTCTCGTTTGTTGACTGCACTAGAATGCACTGCACTGGTGTGAACTAGGCAATTAGAACCCAAGTTAAACACTGTCCATGCGTTCTTGATGCAGAATAAAAATGTACTGGACTGCATCTGGTGTGAACAAGTCCACTTTCTCATCCATAGGATCAACGAAGGCAAATGAGTTATAAAAAGGCAGACACTTGATGTGCCAGACACTAGAGGGCAACATGCAACCCCTGGAAGTGCATAGCATAAGCGTGCATCAGCCATTTCCTCTACCATTGGAGGCCCTCCTCCATTAAGTTATACAAAAAAAGCATTTCTCCACATTTATTGAATGCAGCCAAATTATTAATACCTAGGTTTTGGAAACAAGCTACATGTCCTACTTTGTTGGACTGGAAAAGAGAAGTTAATATAATAGTGGAGACTGAACAGTGGGTTCCGACAGGACAAGTTTAAAAACATATGGGCAGGCTGGATGTACTATTCTTCAGAGATCTCTTTAGACTAAATGCTATTTTTGTTTTCTTTTACTCCAATATTACCTGCTTGTATTGCCACATATTCTCCTTTTTAAATACACCAATTATTTGTTATATGATTTTGATTATTTATTTCTTTTTATGGAGTAGCTCTCTCTTCTACTATCCCGGTTACTTATATTAGCATCCAGGATAGGTAGGTCAAAGTGAGATTTGCTGTATAGCCACTTCACCCCTGAAGGATTCCCCACTGTAGGACCAGAGCACTTTTTTCAATTTGGCACTGCGCTGCTTTAACTGGTAATTGCGCGGTCATGCAATGCTGTACCCAAACAAACTTTGTGTCCTTTTTTTCCCACAAATAGAGATTTCTTTTGGTGGTATTTGTTCACCTCTGCGCTTTTTATTTTTTGCGATATAAACGAAAAAAGAACAAATTTTTTTTAAAAAATGATACAATAAACTAGGATAGATTGGGACTTTAAATGACACACGTGTGGGAATGAAATGATAGCTGGATCATGATAAAAGATTTTATTATCAAGAATTTAAAGACATCATTCATAATTACATATAAACCCGATCAAAGAATACAACAGTGCTATAATCATGGTATCAATTACATATACAGTAATAAAAAAATATTATATATTGAATTCATGATTGATACAATTTCCCCGATCCACCAATTGATATATATACATACAAGTGTAAAAGCTGATAATAATGATAATAGTTGACATAATTAATGGCCTCATGATGTCCCATTATGGGGGTGCCCCAATAGAATAATTGAGAAAATTAGATACTTGAGTGAGGTGTTAGAAACATGTGGTAGCTCTACGTGTTTCGTGATTTTTTATATCACTCGTCAGGAGCAAGCTTCTGATTCTGAAATAAATATTGAAAATAATTGTTATTAAAAGATATGCAAACCAAATTGGGAAGGAACCCCCCCTCATTTAGGGAAAGGGACCCATAAGTAACCTCTTACCATGTTTGGGCATCGGCGGTACACCGCCGGGGGAAAAAAGGTTCCCAGGTTCATCGGGCCGGGAGCTGAGGCGGGGGACGAAGCGACAGCCCCACCCAGATCGACGCCCGGTATGGACAAGGAGACCTCCGGTATGGGGACTGTGAATAATGAAAGATAAAAACTCTAAGTGAGAACTGGATGTGTATATAGGTGACCATATGTGCATAAGAAAGGTGAGGTGGGAACCAAGTGAGAGTGAGGGGGTAAAATGTGAGGCGAGGTGAAAGCCAGTGAAGTGAAAAGGAGAGGATGTGGAGAAGAACCTAGGAGATGAAGGTGAAGGAGCCAGGACAAGGGAAGGGATATACATACACTTGTATGTATATACAGTGGGTACAGAAAGTATTCAGGCCCCTTACATTTTTCACTCTTTGTTATATTGCAGCCATTTGCTAAAATAATTTAAGTTCATTTTTTTCCCTCATTAATGTACACACAGCACCCCATATTGACAGAAAAACACAGAATTGTTGACATTTTTGCAGATTTATTAAAAAAGAAAAACTGAAATATCACATGGTCCTAAGTATTCAGACCCTTTGCTCAGTGTTTAGTAGAAGCACCCTTTTGATCTAATACAACCATGAGTCTTTTTTGGGAAAGATGCAACAAGTTTTTCCACACCTGGATTTGGGGATCCTCTGCCATTCCTCCTTGCAGATCCTCTCCAGTCCTGTCAGGTTGGATGGTGAACGTTGGTGGACAGCCATTTTTAGGTCTCTCCAGAGATGCTCAATTGGGTTTAAGTCAGGGCTCTGACTGGGCCATTCATGAAAGTCACGGAGTTGTTGTGAAGCCACTCCTTCGTTATTTTAGCTGTGTGCTTAGGGTCATTGTCTTGTTGGAAGGTAAACCTTCGGCCCAGTCTGAGGTCCTGAGCACTCTGGAGAAGGTTTTCTTCCAGGATATCCCTGTACTTACATCTTTCCCTCAATTGCAACCAGTCGTCCTGTCCCTGCAGCTGAAAAACACCCCCACAGCATGATGCTGCCACCACCATGCTTCACTGTTGGGACTGTATTGGACAGGTGATGAGCAGTGCCTGGTTTTCTTCACACATACCGCTTAGAATTAAGGCCAAGTTCTATCTTGGTCTCATCAGACCAGAGAATCTTATTTCTCCCCATCTTGGAGTCCTTCAGGTGTTTTTTTAGCAAACTCCATTGGGCTTTCATGTGTCTTGCACTGAGGAGAGGCTTCCGTCGGGCCACTCTGTCATAAAGCCCCGACTGGTGGAGGGCTGTAGTGATGGTTGACTTTCTACAACTTTCTCTCATCTCCTGACTGCATCTCTGGAGCTCAGCCACAGTGATCTTTGGGTTCTTCTTTACCTCTCTCACCAAGGCTCTTCTCCCCTGATAGCTCAGTTTGGCCGGACGACCAGCTCTAGGAAGGGTTCTGGTCGTCCCAAACATCTTCCATTTAAGGATTATGGAGGCCACTGTGCTCTTAGAAACCTTAAGTGCAGCAGAAATTTTTTTGTAACCTTGGCCAGATCTGTGCCTTGCCACAATTCTGTCTCTGAGCTCTTCAGGCAGTTCCTTTGACCTCATGATTCTCATTTGCTCTGACATGCACTGTGAGCTGTAAGGTCTTATATAGACAGGTGTGTGGCTTTCCTAATCAAGTCCAATCAGTATAATCAAACACAGCTGGACTCAAATGAAGGAGTGTCACAGCAAATGGTCTGAATACTTAGGACCATGTAATATTTCAGTTTTTTTTTTTTTAATAAATCTGCAAAAATGTCAACAATTCTGTGTTTTTTTTGTAAATATGGGGTGCTGTGTGTACATTAGTGAGGAAAATAAATGAACTTAAATGATTTTAGCAAATGGCTGCAATATAACAAAGAGTGAAAAATTTAAGGGGGTCTGAATACTTTCTGTACCCACTGTATATCAATTGATGGATCGGGGAAATTGTATCAATCATGAATTCAATATTTAATATTTTTTTATTACTTTATATGTTATTGATACCATAATTATAGCACTTTTGTATTCTTTTGATCATGTTTATATCTAATTATGAATGATGTCTTTAAATTTTTATAATAAAATCTTTTATCATGATCCACCCTTCATTTCATTCCCACACATGTGTCATTTAAACTCCCAATCTATCCTAGTTTATTGTGTCATTTACAGGGATGGAAGCACAGGACAATTAGACCCTGGCTTCATTTAAAGTCCCAAAATTTTCCCCACCCCCGTTTTCATCTTGAAAAAAATGATATTTTCTACTTTTTGTTATTAGAAAAATACAATAAACCAAATGTTAGTCATACATTTTTTGCCAAAAAAAGTCAATTTGGGTATATTTATTGATTTGCGCAAAAGTTATAGCGTCCACAAACTATGGTACATTTTCTGGAATTTACGCAGCTTTTATTTCATGACTGCCTATCTTATTTCCTGAGGTGCTATAATGGAAGCGTAGTACAACCACCCCCCCCCAAATGACCACATTCTGGAAAGTAGACACCCCAAGGAATTAGCTGAAATGCATTTTGAGCCCATGGAATATTTTATTTTTTGTCACAAGTGATTGAAAAATGACAAAAACAAAATTACACAAAGTTGTCACTGAAATAATATATTGCTCACACGTGGCATGGGTATATGTGGAATTACACCCCAAAAGACATTCTGCTACTTCTCCTGAGTACGGGGATACCCCATGTGTGAGACTTTTTCCACATATGGGACTCCAAAAAGCAATCACCGCCTTCAGAATTTCTAAGGGCAAAAATGTATGCCTTCACCCCACACTACCTATCACAGTTGCGGAGGCCATGAAATGCCCAGATAGCAAAAAAAAAAGCCCAAATGACCCCATTTTGGAAAGTAGACACCCCAAGATATTTGATGAGAGGCATGTTGAGTCCATGGAATATTTTATTTTTTTGGCGCAAGTGATTGATAAATGACAAAAAAAAAAAAATACACAAAGTTGTCCCTGAAATGATATATTGCTCACACGTGGCATGGGTATATGTGGAATTACACCCCAAAATACATTCTGCTGCTTCTCCTGAGTACAGGGATACCCCATGTGTGAGACTTTTTGGGAGCCTATCCGCGTATGGGACCGCGAAAATCAATCACCGCCTTCAGGATTTCTAAGGGCAAAAATGTATGCCTTCACCACCCACTACCTATCTCAGTTGCAGAGGCCATGAAATGCCCAGATTTT
>BLSH010483687.1:419340-435994 GCA_018402905.1 Glandirana rugosa | reverse complement strand
AATTTTTATTATTTTTTATTTTTTTTATTTTTTGGGTTAACACAGTTGTGCCTTTACACTCTTAGACTCTTTATTGTATTTTATGTACTCACAGGAATATACATATGCTAGAACCATTTATTTAAATATTCACATGAAAAAGCACCCACACACATATTAAGTCTATGTTTGAATACACATTTTTTACTATTTTTAAATTTTTTACTCACCAGACATATTAAAACCAACACATATAGATATATACGATTGATTCCAGCCGACACAGCTTCACTACAATCGGGGGTCTATGAGAATATTCTCCCTCGTTTTTTGCCACACCTTTTTTCGTATTTTATTATTTTTATTTTTTTCACCAGCACGCTGGAAATTAGTTGGTCACAGACATTACCTATTTTTTTATTTCAAAAAAAGAGAGCAGCGCCACAACCACCTTAATACTACCATAGGGATCAGGAACAGGCCCCACTTCATGCAGGGCAGGTCACTCAAACTGCTCACTTAAGTCCTGCAAGGTATCTGAGTTGATCAGTCTGTAAAAGTAGGTCGCGACTCCGCCACTTTTAGCAACAGGTTTCCTGCTTACAGATCCGCACTGTCCCGAGAGAGCATGTTAGGCCTCAAGCGTCTGCTTAAATAGTCTCTCCCACGAGGCACCTCTTCTCCCAGAAACCCTCCTTTGCTCCACAGCCTGTTGGTAGATGTAGTTCTCTCCCAGTACAGCCAGGGGCAAAACCTCACAAGTGAACTACAACCCCCAGAGTGCATCTCTCTCTTGTCACTGTTAGAGTCACAGATCAGTAAACTGGCACTAGAGAAAACAGCTGCATTGAACTTTATGGCAGAATCATCTCTCTGTTGCTGGGAGTGTGTACACCCAGATCCTGGCTACACATACATCATGTATATCCTGAGGGGCACTTCAGTTCTTTTGAGAATCTTGTTAGGGAGAGGGAGGTCCCGAGGACATGGAGATATAAGTATTTTCAGTTGTGACCTGCCGGCACAATTTCGGGGTGGGGAGGTGTCCTTGGTTAATACTAAATTGGAGTCCATTATTTTAGAATGGGACCATGCTAAATTAGTCTCTAGGTATTCTGAGGCCTTGACTACTGTACTTCCAAATTGGTAGGGGGGTGCCCGAGACCACTGGACTGCCATTGAGTTGATGAAGGAGCTTTGGAGGAAAGTGCTTCGCACTTACCTACCCATGGTTATATCATCTGCTGATAGAATGATACAGATCTGTTGCTTCCACCAGACTTATAAGCCTTTGCTGCTATTTCGTATGCAAAAAAGTCTCTTCCTTATGCCACAAGTACCATTTATTTGAGAGCACTTTTTTACTAATGGTTTGGGAGTGCCAGAAGGTCAGGTCTCTGTGGTAATGGAGTGTATTGCTGGCAATTTTGGCTTCCCAAATGTTTGTACTCCCCATTTATGCCTGTTAGGCACCATTGATGATGAGGAAATGAGTAATACTACCAAATTGGTTATCAGACGTCTTTTTTTCTACAGTATGTATGAAAACTGATTGCCAGGAGATGTCATATGCAGAAATTCCTATTGTTGCTATGTGGAAAAAAATTGGTGAATGTGGATCTTCTGCTTCATGAAATATAGCAGTACGTGGATGCCCCAAAAAATTTACTAAAGTGTGGTTCCATTCATAGGACTCTCCAGCGACTCCAACAAGCCCTTTTCTTCTTTTGTGTTTCTCTTAAAGAGGAAGTAAACTCAGATGGGGTTTACTTCCTCTACTTTTCCCTGTAAAGTAGAAGCATAATGGGCTACTATGCATCGCATAGTAGCCCATTATGTGTCACTTACCTGCAAACGAAGCCAGCGACGTCCAGCGCTGTCCCCTGTGCTGGCGACATCAATCTTCAGGCCCTCTTCCTTCCGGGCTCTCCGGCTCTGTGACTGGCCAGAGTCGCGTGACATCTCTCCCGCGCATGCGCGTGGGAGCCGCCAGTCAGGGCACGATCACAGTGAAGAAATGGTACGGAGGCCGTTTCTTCACTGCACATGTCCCAAAATGACGTAGACACAGCTAGTACACTGCATATCTCCTGAACCGTACAGGTTTAAGAGATATGCAGGGCACCTACAGGTAAGCCTTATCATAGGTTTACCTGTAGGTTAAAGTGTTTGGCACGAGTTGACAACCACTTTAAACCATGGTTAAAAACCTTTTGCTAAACAAGACTGGTGTTCAGTCAAACTAATGTCAAACAAAACCAAAGAAGATTCCCAGCTCAACTTACCGACCAGCCTGCAACCCACCGACTCTCAAAAATATATAGAGTTAGGGCTGCAGGCTGGTTGGGAATCTTCTTTGGTTTTGTTTGACATGCTTTACCCTTCCATGTGCTCCTTTCTGCAAAGGCCAGTTATAGGTGGGGGCAGTGGCTATTTGTTTGTAGTGTTGGAATACTGGTGAGGGGAAGCACTGGACACCTTTGCTGCCATTGTGCTATGTGCTGGGTGTCCAGTATGCCCCTGTGCCTTTAAGGAGGGTGGGCTACCTTCAGGTTTACCTGTCCTCTATCTATCCATTATTATGCACGTGCTTCTACTATGGAGGCTCTCAAAAATGTATAACGTTAGGGCTGCAGGCTGGTTGGTAAGTTGAGCTGGGAATCTTCTTTGGTTTTGTTTGACATGTGTTGCCCTTCCATGGGCTCCTTGCTGCAAATGCCAGTTATAGTTGGAGGCAGTAGCCATTTGTTTGTACTGTTGGAATACTGGTGAGGGACACACTAGACACCTTTGCTGCCATTGTGCTATATGCTGCGTGTCCAGTGCGCCCCTGTGCCTTTAAGGAGGGGTGGGCTCCCTCCAGGCTTACCTGCACCCTACCTATCCATTATAATGCAGGTGCTTCCACTATGGAAGCTCTCAACAATGTATAGAGTTAGGGCTGCAGATAATACTGGGGTGCTGTGAAGTGGCTCTGCAGCTTACGCCTGTATTAGCAAACGTTTACAAACGAAACCTCTGTTTTTAACGCATACTGTTAGGCTGGGTTCACACCTATGTGAATTGGATGAGGGTTTCCCCGCATCCAATTTGCATAGCAGGAGATTGTGACTGGCTCTTCATAGAGAAGCCGGCTCACACATCCCTGGAGCGGCTCTGTTGCGAATTTGCACAGGAGCCCTGTGCGTCTTCTGGTCCGTTTCAGGTCCGAATGTAGCCCAAAATTTGGGCTGAAATTGAACCTGAAACGGTGAATGGTGATGCGCCGGGCTCCTGCTGTGAGCCACTCTGTTCTCCAGTGTGAACCCAACCTAAGATAGAATAATTTGGTTGGTTGCAGACTGGTCGGTAAGTTGAGCTGGGAATTTTCTTTGGTTTTGTTTGCCATGCATCGCCCTGATGTGCTGCTTTCTGTAAAGGCCAGTTATAGGTGGGGGCAGTGGTCATTAAGACTGGTGTACAGGTCCAGTGATTGCTATATTAGCTCAGCGGGCTCTATTCTTTATGGTGGTACTTATTATGACAGTATACATTCCTGAATCTCTTTGCTGGAAGTTATACTTTCCCACGTTAGGATATTGTTTGTATTGACTTATGAGTTGTCTGGCAATAAAAGCTCTTAAAAAAAAAAAGTGCAACAAAATGCTGCATCAGCCAGAGATATGGGGCACACATCGGCAGAGCTAATACATTTTTACTGAGGAGCAAATGACCAAAAAAAAAAAAATCATTTTTGGCCTACTTCAGCTTTAAGATGTCACGCCTGGCCGATATGCCCAAAGAAAAGATGGCCGACTTTGATTCTGCGGTCTACGCGACGTAGCGACCAGGACCTGTGCATTACGTTTTGTCACTGTGTCAGGTGATTGGGTGACGGTCACATGATTGCTGTGAAGGGAAGCAGTGAAGATGGCTGTGTACCTGCAGTGGCGGCGCTTCGTGTTCTTTGAGAAGGAGTCGGTGCGGTTCCCCGGGGAGGGCGGGAAGGCTCTGTCCCTGCCGCCGGGGATTATAGTGTGTGACTCCGGGCGGGGCAGCCTGCTGTTTGGAGATATCCTTGTATACATGGCGGTGTGTAGGAGAGTGGCTGGTATAGTTTGTGTCCTGGAATCCTTCTGGTTACTGTCCATTGTAACAGCGGCTGTGCAGTGTGTCAGTCAGTGACTGGGCAGGGTACAGCGCCCTCTGCAGTCTGTTGGGTGCCTTCCTCCTACAGGTGATACTGATAACCTAGCCCCAAAATCGGTGCAATTCCCATAATGGGCTTGTTTACACTTGGGATTGGGGGATGGAGAAACCCGGCATGTGAGCCTTGTTTTTACCACCCCACAATCTCCTTCTTCTTTTGCTGTAGAGGGAGCGGCCACATGCTGCGTCAGGAATGCTACCTCCTGGTATTGCCTAGTGACTGCGACCTATTCAAGTAATGGGGCCGTGCTGCAACCTCCCACCATGTGTGCAGTTGCAGCCCAGCTGTCCAGAGTTTAGGGGGTTAAAACAGTCGATGAGGCGGTGATACATTGTCTCCACCCCCTGTCAAATGTTTTCTGAAGAGCAACTCGAACACAGGTTGTTCTTCAGAGAGCAAAGCAGATACAAATGAACCTGATCGTGTCCTGTGCTTTAAATGCGCTGACATCATTTTTTCTATCCTTAGGGCTCCCTTACACTTGAGGCCATCATTGCCACCCATCTGAAAAGCAATCAAAGCATATATCGCCAGCATACCATGGATCTTCAAAGTAGCACTGATGTGTTTTTTTTTATTGAATGACCACATCATGGTCAATGGGTTCACATATGTGTCTGGTTTTGGCCGTGGGATTTTCCTTCAGTGTGATTTTGTACCTGAACCACTAAACAAATTGTCAAAGTGTATGACCATGGAAATCGCACCTGATCCATGCTCAAAATCATACCGGACTCTTTTTAACCACTTCCTTCCTGTCCAGGCCAATTTTCAGCGCTGTCACATTTTGAATGACAATTGCGCGGTCATGGCACAATGTACCCAAACTATTATTATCATTTTTTTTCCCCCACAAATAGAGCTTGACACTGGTGGGCACTTATAGGCGGCACTGATCAGGAGGCACTTGCAGGCATCACTGATAGGCATAGGGTGCCATCCTTGGTGGGCATCCCTGGTGGCCATGGGTTTGCATCCTCGATGGGTCTGCACTGATAATGAATGCGCTGATTATCAACGCAGACTGGCTCTCCTATACTCGTGCAAGTGGAGGAAAAGCTGATACTTGGCTTTTCCTGTTTACACTGTGATTGGACACAGCTGATCACGTGGTAAATCGTCTACGTCAGAGGCTCTTTACCTAGATCGGAGATGCGATGGTGTCACACTGACACACCACCGATCGTCGCGGCTTGCTCTGCTGGATGTCATATGCCCAGTCAGGATAACAGAACCACTTTCCGGCCGTCATTTTTCTATGTGGCTGGAGGGAAGTGGTTAAAAATGCACTGCGGCTGGTCCTCACCTACGTGAGCCAGTGTTCCGACAGATTTGGAGACAGAAGGACGCTTCGTCACTTGCGCATGCGTACACCTGCTACTAGGTTGCCTAATATGACGGAATACCTGCTCTCAGAAGAAGACAGCAGACATCTTGCTACACCCAGCTTCGTCTTTAATTTAACAGTAATTTTAGCCATAAAGTGAGCGTACATTAGTTAAATATAGTACATTGACATCTCTCATGCTGTTTGCATATTTAATTTGTAAAGGCTAAAAGTTTAGCGCAGAGCAGTGCGTGGGGTGTAGCAACATGGCCTCTGCTACCCTCCTACTGCTTGCGTCCAGCTTATTTACAAATTTGTACATTAAATCACCATCACAGATGTCAAGATACTATAATTATTTATATACAGTTTATTGCTAAAATTATTCTTAAATTGAAAACATAGCTGGGTGTACGAAGATGGCCGCTGCCGCCTTCTTTTCACTACAGTGTTCTGTCAGATTAGGCAGCCTGCTAGCGGGTGTACGCATGCACAGCTGACGGAGCGTCACTGCTGTTACCAAATCTGATGGGTCGCTGAATGTGACAGAACACTGGCTCCATTGAAAAGGCAGCAGGTTCACATGTAATGCAAATTGGATGCGGTTCAAAACACATTGAATTTGCATATATGTAATCCAGGTCTTGCAGTCTACGGACTTGAAGGTATCGGAGCATTTACCGGTATCGGTGGAACACTACGGGCCACGCAGTACACCTTTGTCATGCATGTGATGAAGGGGTCCTGTTTGACCCCAAAACATTGCACCTATAAAGGGTAACTCAACTTTTGTGGGGGAAAAATCACAAAACAAAATATAGTGCATACAGTCGTGACACAAGCCATATTGTAATTGAATGTTATTAAAAATTACCTTTCCTTTTCAATCTTCAGCCACTGCAATTTTCTGTCAAATTCAATGCAATGTGGAAACCTGGAGGTGTTTTATACACAGACGGTGTACAGGACACCCCCAAGAATGTAATTTCCTGCTTGTGTGACTGGCTGACTGATTTTCCCATAAGTCGACAATAAGATACAAATCCGATTTTGGGCATCCTTGTATCTTCTGCAACAAAAATGCCAGTTTTGGTGAGATACTCCCAAAGGGTTAATCATGTCTAAAGGGATGCAGACCTTGCCACTTTCCTCATTAGAGCCCTGAAAGTGCAGCAGCTGATCACTAATGAAAAAGTCACTCCCATTTACATGCACTTTGCACACAGACACCGACGAACACACAGGGATTTCTTCAGAATAACAAAAGCAATCTGCAACAAAGTTGGTTAAACTCCTTGCAATGTACATAGAACACCCAGAGGGGAATGGTTCTCTTTAAAGCAGTGATGTAATCATTCTGATAAACATGAGGATGCTACTTTGAAGATCCATAGTGTGCTGGCAATATATGCTTTGATCTCTGGTGTTACCAGTTTCTAACTGGCAGTTGCTATATCGGTTGTCTACTGACTGCCATTTCCAGGAATGTGCGTGATGGGAATATTACATATGACCTCCAAAAAGCGGTTCACCATGGATCGTTTTTCAGAGGGCAGTTGACAGGGGGCTGACAGGTGACATGTTGCCTCTTGGGTGAACCCATGAGAACTTGCAGAATGACCCTATTCACTTGGATGGGTCGTGCTCGGCAGCGATACTGTCTGCTGAATGTGACCTGTGGTATCATTTTTGCTGTGACTGTAAAGCATTGTGGTTGCAGCATGTGTACCTCCCCTTCTGGCTGCCTGTTAGGGTAAATTGGGTGATCAGAGGGCAGTAAAACCATAGATTATCCTATTTTTGCTACCCCCCCCCTTTATAATGTAAATGAGGCTACAAACCATGTTCTTTTATTATTTACAACAAAATTCAAATAGTTTTGTGTTCTTTGACTTGGAACTCTTGGAACTGAAGTATTCTGTAAAGGCAAAATTTTATTTGTTCAGTCTCCAATAGAAAAAGGAAGGGCTAGGACCCCTATCAGTGTTTTGTTTTTAGTGTCCCTGATGTTGAGACTCCTAATTTGTTTGTCCCGATGAATATCGTCACTGAGAAAAAAAAAATGATGGTAAATAACAATTTTTAAAGTGGTACTTTAAATTTTAAAAGGGCCCGCTTTTTAATTTGTTCAGCCTCTAGTGTCCTCCATACAGTTCTCATGAACGTCGGTCAGGAAAGGTGTACTCTGAATGTAAGCAAGTGTCTCTGATTACCCTCCTCAGGACTACATGTCCCATCATTCCTAGTGTTACATGCGCTCCTGTCAGGTCATCCTTTCTATTTTTCTGGGCTGCCTGTGGATATCCAGCGCAGGTAGTGGCTGCATGTATTCTCTGAGCAATTCACATTAAAGTGGTTGTCAAGTCATGACAACCACTTGAAACTACAGGTAAGCCTATATTCAGGCTTACCTGTAGGTCCCGGGAATATCTTCTAAACTTGCACCGTTTAGGAGATATTCCATGTATCTGCATGTGCCGACGTCATCGGCAAATGTGCAGTGAAGAAATGGCCCGACTGGGCCGTTTCTTCACTATGTGTACCATAAATGACGGCTCCCGTGCGCACCCGCGGGAGTGACGTCAGTACGGCTCCTGCCAATCGCATTGCTGGAGTCCGCGATGTGATTGGTTGGAGCCCGGGATCCCGGAAGACGACGGAAACAGCATGTCACTGGTCACAGCAGTGCTCGGGGACCGCTGCTACAGCGTCAATCTAAGGTAAGCATTTCATAATGAGCTAGTATGCGGTGCATACTAGCTCATTATGCCTTTCTCTTGCAGATGTTTATTTTTTTTTTTAAATTGACTTGACAACCACTTTAAGGGTGGCCCCGGCAGCCCTCCATAGGACTCTACAAGGCAAGGGGCCTTCCTCACAATGGGAATTTGAGCCAGCAGTATAAAGGGGGAAGATAGAAAAAAAGAAGCTGAAGACAATCTAAGTGCTAATCTCTCAAATAGGAAATAAATTGGGTTTAATATCACTTTAAGAGCTGTCACCAAAGGAAGAAGTGATGGAAAATCCTATATTTGGGACTCCCTGTTCCTATGACAATTCTCTTAGGTGGGAATGTTTAACTTTAGAGAAATTTTCTCTCATTTCCCGTTCTGTCTCCCAGCGAAGTGAAGCAAATTTTTTCCAGCGGGTAGCAAAAATTAACTTGATGGGGTTTGAAGCCTTCCCTATTCTATCTAAAACAAAAATGACAACTTTATATTCACTTTAACCAGAGCACTTTTTGCGTTTCGGCACTGCGCCGCTTTAACTGACAATTGCGCAGTCGTGCGACATTGTACCCAAACAAAATTTGCATCCTTTTTTTCCCACAAATAGAGCTTTCTTTTGGTGGTATTTGATCCCCTCTGCGTCATTTCTGATCGCCGCTATAAACAAAAGAAGAGCGACAATTTTGCAAAAAAACCCAAATTTCTTACTTTTTGCCAAAAAACAATTCCAAAAAAAAAAAATCTAGAAAAAACTTTTTCCATCAGTTTTGGCCGATTTTATATTCTTCCTCATATTTTTGGTAAAAAAAAAAAATCGAAATCGGCGTCTATTGATCGATTTGCGCAAAAGTTGCTGCATTTACGGACAATGAGAATTAATTTCTGGGGTTTTTATTTATTTATTTATTTATTTATTTTTTACTAGTAATGGCGGCGATCTGCGATTTTTAGCGCTACTGCGATATTGCAGTGGACATGTCGGACCATTTTGACACTTTTTTGGGACCATTGGCATTTATACAGCGATCAGTGCTATAAAAATGCACTGATTGTGTAAATGCCATTGGCAGTGAAGGGGTTAACCTGCAGGGGGCGCTCTAAGGATTAACTGTGTTCCCTGGGAGTGTTCTAACTGTGTGTGAGCTGCCCTGGCTGGGGAAAGGGGATGATCACGGCTTCCATATACAGGAAGCCTGTGATCACCGCCCTTCCCCCTCTATGAGAACGGAGATCCGTGTTTACTTACATGGACCTCCATTCTCTCACTGCGGGGGGCCATCGCGGGTAGCCGGCGGTGATCGAGTCCGCCCTACCCGCTCCCTGGCCCCCTCCGGACACAGTGATTGCTCCTCCGGCAGCGCGCGTGCGCTCACAGCACTAGTTATCGCAGCCGCCGTCATATGACGGCGGTTTGCGATAACGAGCCACTCTGTCGCCGTCAGACGGCGGTCGGCAAGTGGTTAAAGTGGCTGTAAACATAAGACATGAAATATGAACAAAGCGTATACCTCTGTAGTGTGTACTTATCTCAATACAAAGTACTAAGTGACATTTCTGTCTGCTGCTTCATTCCTCTATCTGCATGAGTCACTTCTGACAAGTTTTCCTGACACCAAGAGAAAAAAGGTGACGTGAGGGACAGCCAGCTGATTGACAGCCTCAGCTCTGTTCCTGAGTGCTGTGTGAAGAGGATGTCCCTTCCCTCCAATCAGCTCTCAGAGCTCTCCTCACTGAGCTCTGCAGAGTGTAATTTCAGCTCTCTGACCCCTTTTTCTGACAGCTCAGACAAGCTTTATAAATTCTGGACTTCAAATGGCTGTAGAAAGGGAAGGCTGCAGATAAAACTTCTGTAGGTGGATATGTTTCATCTCTATATCACCTGAGGCCAGTCACTTCACTGGATATATGGAAGGCTTTACAACCACTTAAATTTCTGCTTTCTTTGTATATTTTTAATGGCTACTACCGGTGGAAGTTATTTTATACCTATTCATTATTAGCTCATTTTTCTTTTTGTTTTGTAGTGTTTGCCCTGTTCTCTTTCTGTACTTTACAATTTATGTTCTACGTTTTTGTGTTTTATTAGTCCTGAGGAAGGGTACTCAGATCCTTGAAACACATTGGCTCCTCTTGAGTTTTAATAAACTATTTAAATTTTCATCATGACTGGTGTCCCTTCTTAGATACAGACACTTTCCCTCTGATTGTGGGAAAACCTGCAATCCCTTCTATGCAACACAGAGGAAGGTTTAGTAATTATGAGCTGTATTTTATGTTCTGTGGAATTAATTAGTCATTGTGACCTTTTTCTCACCAGCTAGCTGCAGTAGTTATTAGGCGTGTGGTCAGTAATACCTTTGTTTTAGAAGGGAAGTATTTAATAATATTATAACCAAGATGCTATGCACAAAGAGAAACCGTGTTTTGGGGGCTTCTCAGGCACAGTATATGGTAGCAAAACTAACGTTCATAAAAACGGTATTGTTATCTATGGGGCACATTGCAACCCAAACAATAGTAAGTCAAAAAGCAAGTGTACGAAGATGCTTATTTTAAGAGGAACCCCAGGGTGTAAATTTCTAGAAAAAGGCTTTGTTACATGCAAGCAGTGGAGGTACCTGGATTTAACCTGGTAACAGCCTCTTTGAATATTTCACAGCAGATTAAAAAAGGGAAGACTACATGAGGGGCCCAGTAGGTGTGCTGCTCTGCTGATGGGGCGAGAGAGCAGAGTGACAGATATGAGCATATTCATCTGCTGTTTTCTCCTTTCACAGACACAGGGTGGGGAAAGGTCAAGACCAATAAGTATTCCTGTAATGCAGCAGAATAACATCAGGTCTTTTCTCCTTTGTTAGACAGGGCTGTGCTGTGTAGCAGAGCTGTGTAAATCTCTGGAATGGGTTGACAAATACAAATTATTGACAAATAAAACCGCTCCCATATATGTACTTCATCTATGTGTTTAGATGTATGCCTAGAGGTCAGCTGATGTAGCTTGACAAGGAGGCATGTCATTACCTATTTATGTTTTCTATATGCCGGCATATTGATGTTACTGTAGTTGATTGTTGTACATTCTTTGTGGGTTATGTCTTTAACTGAAAATTAAATATGACAGGGCAGATTTGGTTCTTGTCTCGATCCCTTCAGCTCACCTCCTTCCAGGCTTACAAACTTCGTGTTACCCATCTTCATCAACTAAAACAACACAATATCCTTGTATCTGTAGGGGAGGATGAAGAAGGCACTAACCCTCTGGTAAGTTTTTTTTTTTTTTTTTTTTTAACGCTTGAGGATTTTAAATGTAGAAGATACAACCCTAAACTTTTGTTAGGGTGTATATCTGATCTTTAGCCCCTTTGCCCGTGTGGTCAATATTACTAGCAATTACCGGCTATCAAAATGAAAGCCAGGAATAGCTATGTAATACATAGCAGGAGCAACTGTGAAAATGAACCACTCCTGTCTAAAATGACACTTAGGTAGTCTGTAAGTGTCATGAACCACTTCAATACTATGCACTTAGAACACTTTCCTACCAGACCAATTTTCAGCTTTTAGTGCTGTTGCGTTTTGAATGACAATTGCGCGGTCGTGCGACGCTGTAACCAAAGTTTTTATCATTTTTTTCCCCCACAAATAGAGCTTTCTTTTGGTGGTATTTGATCACCTCTGTGGTTTTTTTTATTTTTTGCGCTATAAACAAAAAAAGACCGAAAATGTTGAAAAAAAAAATTCTCTATTTCTGTCACAAAACTTTGTAAATAAGTACATTTTCTCCATCACTGATGGGCACTGATGAGGCTACACTGACGGGCACTGATCTGGCAGTACTGATTGGCACTGATGAGGTGGCACTGATGATGAGGCACTTATATGCAGCAATGATGAGCACTGTTAGGCGGCACTGATATGCAGCACTGACGGACACTGATATGCAGCACTGACGGACACTGATATGCAGCACTGACGGACACTGATATGCAGCACTGACGGACACTGATATGCAGCACTGACGGACACTGATATGCGGCACTGACGGACACTGATATGCGGCACTGACGGACACTGATATGCGGCACTGATGGACACTGATATGCGGCACTGACGGACACTGATATGCGGCACTGACGGACACTGATATGCGGCACTGACGGACACTGATATGCGGCACTGACGGACACTGATATGCGGCACTGACTGACACTGATATGCGGCACTGACTGACACTGATAAGCGGCACTGATTGGCACTCATAGGTGGCACTGGGCACTGATAGGTGGCACTGATGGGCGCTGATAGGTGGGCACTAGTATGTGGCACTGGTGGGCACTAGTAGGTGGCACTGGTGGGCACTGATAGGGGCGCTGGTACACACTGATAGGGGCACTGGTGGGCATATGTACAGAAAGGGGCCCATTCCCTGGTGGTCTAGGGTGGCATCTGAAGGTGACACTAAGTGCCATTCATATTGGGCACTGTGCCCCTTACCTGGTGGTCTCCCTGCTGGTCCAGATTGGCTCCCTGGTGGTCCCTGGTCGGCTCCCTGGTGGTCCTGGGTGGGGACATTGCTGGTGGTCCCTGGGCAGGTTCCCTGGTGGTCTAGTGTGGCGATCCGAGGGGAGGCTGTGCTGATAAATCATCAGCACAAACCCTCCCTGTCAGGAGAGCAGCCGATCGGCTCTCCACTACTCAGGTCTGCAGACCCGAGTAAACGGCTTTCCTGTGTTACACTGTGACCAGCCGTGATTGGTCACGGCTGATCACATGGTAAAGTGCTTCGGATGGAAGCACTTTACCAAAATCGGTATTGCGGGGGGTCAGACTGACCTCCCACACCACCGATCACCATGATGCGCGCCCCCTTGTCATCCTGAGGACTTCATATGACGTCCAGTCAGGATAACTAAACCACTTCCTGCCGTCATTCTGCATACGGCGGACGGGAAGTGGTTAAAGGATTCAGCTTTGGGAACATGTTACATATTCCGCTAATTTTTAGGGTGTAACATGTTCCCGCGCCTGCCGTGGCTCAGCAATCTGAGCCCTGTGTGTGACAGCAATACAGGGAGAAGTTCCCCATTTCAGCTGTCTCATTTGAAAAGAGCATGGCCATGTGGGGCTTCCCCCGCAAGGCCGCATCATTCATTCATTCACAGCATTCTGTGAATGAATGAACTACAAGTACCGACATCCTTTGCGGATATTGGATTGTAGTTCTCAATGAACTATCACGGTGCTGTTGAGCGCTCTCGTAGTTCATTGATTTTTTTCTTGTCAGCGTTGAAACTGCCTGGCTGTACGATCTGTGGGCAGGCAGCTCACACTGGCAGTCTGCAGGAGACCTGCATGGCACCAGCGATCTGCTGATCACTGGTGCAATGTTTTCCAGGCTCCTAAAAAAAAAAAATAGGAAATTTTTTTTTTTTTTTTTTTTGTTTAAAAGTGAACTTCTTCTTTATAGCTGGCCATAGACAGACTTTGTGTGACTCTCTCTGCTTGACTGAATCAATAGGACAAGCAGAAAAGGTTTTGTCAGTCAGCAGCTGCTTATTAGTGTATTCAGATAGAAGAGTTTCATCATCCACTTCGCTTGTGTGGATGGAGGAATCTGTTCATTCCCCTCCCCCCCCTTGTTTTATCCCCCTGGCTGAAGTAGAAAAATTAACCATCTATGGCCAACTTAAGTAAAACACCGTAAGAATGTACTTTGGTGGAAAACACAGAATTACTTAATCTGTTTGTTATAACAAAAAACTCTCTTTGACAGGTTAAAGTTTGGAATTTGGAAAAACGTGATGGGGGTAACCCACTTTGCACTAGAATTTTCCCAGCCATTCCTGGCAATAAACCTACAGTTGTGTCCTGCATCACAGTTCATGAAAACCTCAACTTCATGGCTATTGGTATGCTGTATAAGATATGTTCTCTTATGTATGTATATAAATGAGTGTGTGTATATATTGTAATTCACAAGAAGCTGCCAGAGTAATATTCTTTTGGAAATCTAGTGCTTCTAGTTTAGTGCATTTTTTTTTTTTTTTTTTACCTTGGTATTTGGCTGAAGGTTTTCAAAACTAAATATTTGAATACATATAGCTTTAACTAAAGTTGGTGTTATGGTGTTCACTTGGTAAAACCCGCCTCTGTGTGCATTTTGAATGAAATATACATCAAGCTCTCATTCACATTTGACCATTTTGTTTTCTTAGAATAGTACATTTTCTAAGTTTAAATTGAATGTTTTCCATTGTGAACAAAAAAAAATTGGATTCATGAAATTTTGTTTTTTTCTTTTTACATTTTACATCGTGTCTCAATTTATTTTTTTTGGAATTGGTGTTGTACAACATTACGTTCATCTGTTGAGGGGAAAAAGGTCTTCCTCCAAGATCTTGCAAGCTCTTTACCAATAGATAAGTGTAATGTCAAACACAACCAAAGAAAGTTCCCAGCTCAACTTACCAACCAGCCTGCAACCAACCAAATTGTCCTAACAGTTTGTGTTTAAAAACAGGGGTTTAGTTTTGCACATATTTGCAAACACATGCGTAAGCTGCAGAGCCACTTCACGACACCCCAGTATTCTCTGCAGTCCTAACTCTATACGTTTTTGAGAGCCTCCATAGTAGAAGCACCTGCTTAGTAATGGATAAATAGAGGGCAGGTAAGCCTGGAGGGAGCCCACCCATCTTTAAAGGCACAGGGGTGCACTGGACACCCAACACATAGCACAATGGCAGCAAAGGTGTCCAGTGCTACCATTCCTCACCAGTAGTCCAGCAGTGCAAACAAATGGCCACTGTTCCCAACTATAATTGACGTTCACAGCAAGGAGCACATGGAAGGGTGACACATGTCAAACAAAACCAAAGAAAATTCCCAGCTCAACTTACCCACCAGCCTGCAACCAACCAAATTCTCCTGTCTGACAGTTTGCGTTAAAACAGGGGTTGTAATGTCAGTATGATAATAATTAAAAATATTGCAGTTTAGGAACGAGATTTTCCTGAAGGTACTGGTAACGATGCCTTTTCAGGGGGCAACTGTGTACATCACAAATGTATTTAAGGGACACAGGTCCCACTTCTTAGTGTTTGTGTCTACTCCTTATACTGCTTTTCTACACATCTGAAGCATCATGGGAGTTTAAAGGGTTGTCCTTGGCTGGCCAAACCCTCCTGAAAGCAGCAGTATAACCCAATTGTCACTGACTTTATTTTGATCTTGTGTCCCTTAATGAACTCCAAGAAACTGATTTTATGGGAAGTATAAGAACATATCCTGTTTTACCTTCCTTGTATGAGCTAAATCCCCCTTCATTTGTTTCTCACATAGTTTTTTGTGCTGCATAGGACTCTTAATGCTTTTTCTCTTTGTTCACTTCCCCCTTTTTGCTTCAGGTTTTGCAGATGGGAGCGTGGTTTTAACCAAGGGTGACATAACTCGTGACAGACACTGTAAGACCCAAATTTTGCAGGAAGGGAGCTATCCTGTTACAGGCATGGCTTTCAGGCAAACTGGCAAGACAACCCATCTATTTGTTGTAACAACAGAGAATGTGAAGGTAAGGAGTTTTTTACTTGTATGAAATAATAACGCTGCTCTCCAGTGTAATCTGACTTGTATGAGAATAATTTTGGCCGTGTTAGATCATCTGACTCCGTTGTATGTTGAAAGAATAGTGACTTTCTGCCATCACTTGTTTACAGGTTTATTTAGTTTCAAATGCTATTTATTAAAGGATAAGTTCACTTAAAAAAAAAAAAAATAAATGCACATTTCTCTTACGTTCACTGACAGACGCAGCTCTTCTTATATGACACGTGGGTTTTATGTCGTCCTATCAGGAGTGACTAGGCAAAACAGATGCAAAAGCATCAGGGATAGGCTGGCCCCTCCCATGGGGGCTGTCCTCACCTGAGCCTATAAAACCCCCTGCTGGCCTATAGCATTCAGTTTTGTTTGCCTAGTACAAAAGGAGTTGACTGGGTTCCCTCTGGGACCTGCGTTTTCTGCATGAGAATTTTCTCTGAGGTAAAAATGAAGACTTCTATCAAGTAGCCTGCTTTGGCATAGAGGGGATATCACAAATCCAAAGCTTTGCCCTATCCGGCCACCTCCTGGCGAGCTACCCTGAAATGACAGGGCTACGTCGCTCAGGGCCCGTTCCGTGCGGGCGGCCTGTGGCTGTTGCAACTTGTGCCCAGGGTCTGGTTTTTGCCTTTCCAGTGGCCTTGGCCAGCAGCAATCCTTCCCGGGACAAGGGGGGAAAGTCTGCTTCTGGTGGCTACCCGCAACGCCCGTTGGACTGGTGAGTGGACCCCTCCCCCGCCTTAGGGCGTGGGGAGCGGCATCCGGGGCAGTTAAAATTTAGTGGTAGCTTTTCCCTGTCACCTTGGGTCAGTTGAGGAAAACATGATCCGT
>BLSH010483687.1:374746-396291 GCA_018402905.1 Glandirana rugosa | reverse complement strand
ATAGCACCCTGTGAGGCATAGTCCTTATCCAATGTGCAGTTGTGTCTTAATCTGCAAAATTGTCCTTTTGGAATGTTTCTAATTCAAGGGGGGAAGTGACAACTGTCATAATGTAAAAAGGAATTGCCCGCAGTGGGCTTGGTGTAATTCCGAGCTAAGATAAGCTCTCCTTCATGGCAAAGTTCCAAATCAAGAAAAGGTAAGGTGTCAGGGTCAGTGACAAAGGTAAAGGCAAGGCCATGGGGGTTGTCATTGCAATACTCCACGAATTGGCCTATGAGACACTGGGGGCCATCCCAAATTATGATAATGTCATCAATGTATCTTCCAAAAAAGATCACATTGGCGGCAAAGGGAATGTTGTGATGGATATGTCGTTTTTCCCAGTATCCCATGGCTAAATTCACATAGGAAGGTGCAAAATTTGCCCCCATGGCCGTGCCTTGTATCTGCAGAAAGAAATTGTCATCAAAATTGAAATAATTATGCGTGAGACAGAATTTTGTGGCTTCCAAGATGAATTGGGCTTGCCTCGGATTCATTAGGGAGTTTTCAGCCAAAAAGTGTTCCAAAGATAGTAGACCATATTCATGGGGAATGGACTTGTATAGGGAATATAGGTCTTAATTTCACCCCCACCAACAGACCCAATCCTTTTTTATTATTTAAAGACTTAAACAGTTTTATTAGAAACCTCACTTTGAAAAGATATTTTTCCATTAAAGACAAGAATAACACACATTTGACCAGCTCTCCCACAGCCACCCACCTCCAGGCCCACATTGACTTTGATCTAGATCTTCTCGGTGAAGATGATATTGTTGACAGCCTTAAATCTTTGTCCAACAATGGAAATATTTTAGATCTCTTTACTCAACACTTAGCTGCTACTTCTCCCGTGGTGCATTCTTCTTTTAAACCAAAATCTATTTTTTCCCCACCAAATCCAAGGGGCCTTATATAGAGACTTTTTATAGGATGGCTTTTGCAGATCTTAAAAAGCTCTGCGAATCTTCCTCTACCAAATCCACTAACCTCTCTCCTTCTGAGATCTCTGCCCTCGATCGGTTGAAGGCAGATGATCTAGTCATAAAGACAGCGGATAAGGGAGGTGGCATAGTGGTGCAAAACAGGCAGGACTACGTGGCTGAAGCCAACAGGCTCCTCTCTGATCGTAGCACCTATACCCTACTCCCTTCAGATCCCACCACTAGATTCGCCCAAGATGTCAACTCTCTGGTAAAATCTGCTTTGGCAGATTGTATTATAAATAAAGTAGAGGCTGCTTTCTTGTTAAAAAAACGTTTACAAGATACCCTACTTCTATCATTTGCCAAAGATACACAAAAGTGTAGATGCTCCACCTGGCAGACCCATAGTGGCCGCCATGGAAAGTGTAACATCCGGACTAACATGATGGGACCCATTTGCTGGAGCTACTTAGGCCTTACAGATGGCAACCCACATATGTATGGCTATCCTTAGACGTGTGTTCCCTATATATGTCCATTCCCCATGAATATGGTCTACTATCTTTGGAACACTTTTTGGCTGAAGACTCCCTAATGAATCCTAGGCAAGCCCAATTCATCTTGGAAGCCACAAAATTCTGTCTCACGCATAATTATTTCAATGTTGATGACAATTTCTTTCTGCTGATACAAGGCACGGCCATGGGGGCAAATTTTGCACCTTCCTATTTGAATTTGGCATTGGGATACTGGGAAAAACAACATATCCATCACAACAATCCCTTTGCCGCCAATGTGATCTTTTTTGGAAGATACATTGATGACATTATCATCATTTGGGATGGCACCCAGTGTCTCATAGGCCAATTCGTGGAGTATTGCAATGACAACCCCCATGATCTTGCCTTTACCTTTGTCACTGACCCTGACACCTTACCTTTTTTTGATTTGGAACTTTGCCATGAAGGAGAGCTTATCTTAGCTCAGAATTACACCAAGCCCACTGCGGGCAATTCCTTTTTACATTATGACAGTTGTAACTTCCCCCCTTGGATTAGAAACATTCCAAAAGGACAATTGGATAAGGACTATGCCTCACAGGGTGCTATCTTAAAGAAAAAAATTTCTGATAAATCTTACCCTGATCACATTGTGCATGAGGCCTTTGACACGTACTAAAGTGGAATCCCTTTGAGAAAGTCTTCTCCTGAGACTGATCAATCTTCTTTCCAGTTCATAACCATGTTTCATTCCCAGCATCGCCAGATGGAGAATATATTATCACGATATTGGGGTATTCTGTCACAAGACCCTCATTTAAAAGACCTGCTACCCGCTGGCCCCAAAGTCACATACCGTAGAGCCCCCAACCTAAAAGGCAAAATTGCCCCTAGCAGATTAAAGACTAAACAGGTTCCACCATCCATACCGGTACTCATACCGTTAATTGGCATGTATCAGTGCCGGAAGGCATTATGCATGGCATGTGCCTTTGTACAACACGGCCAGAAATCGTTTTGTGCTAAGGGTAAAACATATACCCTGGAAGCCTTCTATAATTGCTCCTCAGACTTCGTGGTATATGGACTCACATGCCCTTGTGGATTGATCTATGTGGGTCGTACCATACGCCCTTTACGACAATGGTTTGGGGAGCATAGAAGGTTTATAGAGGGTGGCAAAGATCACCACAGCGTACCCAAGCATTTTCTTGAGGTTCATAAAAAGTCCACAGTAGGCTTAAAAGTTTGGGTTATTGAGCAGATATCTGATAAACTTCCAGGAGCTGAGCGGTACAAAAGGCTTTGCACTCGCGAAACCTTCTGGATATATACTTTAGATGTTCTTTCCCCAGGTGGGATGAACGAATGCATAGAGGTGGCTACTATTCTGTAATTACAACCTTGCTTCTATAACACTTTTGTGTGCTTTTCTATATACATATTTTTTTTTTTATATATAATTATTTTTTCCATTCTTCCTTTTTCTTATATAAAAACCTACGCCTTTGTTCCACATATATCATCATAAATAGTGGAGCACACTGCGTGCTATATTTAGTTATTTTTGTATTCATGGCCAAAATGGTCTTCTACATGATTATTTATATTCATATAAGACATGCACGTTTTTTTATCATCTACATATATATGTGTGTTTTGTGATTTATACATATATGTATAGTTTTTAACAATCCCATTCCCCCATCTTTTCCCCCTCTCCCCCCCCCCTCCCCCCCTTTTTGATACGACCCGCACATTCTTATCCATACATGCGCACATACATGTGCGTTTTTATGTATGCATTTTTCACACATATGTAAGGGTATATATCGCCCATATCTGATCTGTGGTTTTATAGTTGCACATTGTCCGTCGGTTCTTTTAATTTCTTTTATTCTTTCAAATTTCAAATTTATTACATTATGTATATCACAGACACATCGCACCCCATTGCTGTATGATATTTTTATTGTAATTCCTTTTTAATTCTATATATTTTTGGTTTCCAGTGTACGCAGTGTGTGCACTATTAGACTGTTACCTAGGCACTTTTTCTTTCCTATGAGGTCCACCCCCTTCCCTTCCACCCATATAAAACATGTATAGTTTTTCCCATTGGTATCCAAGCCTGAAGAAGGGGTGTGGCCACCGTGTCACCGTAGCCGCTATGCCCAGGAAATGCGTCGCACAGTCAGGACGTCTTCTGCCAGGGTCGGATCAGTGCTGTACTCCAAGCCTCGTTCTGAGACACCGGCCGGCATTTTCGCGCCTCAGTCCAGCTTGTTCACATCTCATATCGGCCTGACGGCTCCGCTGCATGGACGTCCTACCCTCCTCTGGATACCATTTATTCCTGTGCCTGATCTTATCTACTCTTGTGAGTGTTTTTAGCCATTGAGCTAATAAATGTGTTTTTAATGATTGCACTTAGAGGCGCCTCTCCTTGTTTTTGTCTTCTACAGTTTTTTTGGAGCTTGGTTCGGCTCCCTCTGGTGGCTGCCTGGAGTGTTTCATGGACTTTTATGCATTTAATTTACTTTCCATATTCACAGTTATATTGCCTTCATGATGTATCTATTTTCAGTGTTTTTTTTGCCAATAGTTTCCAGTTTATTTAGATGTGCGTCTCTGACACTTCTATGTACATCACATAGACTCTGATATGGTATTTGGGTAGCGTGTGTGTGTGTGTGTGTGTTTGTTTTTTTTTTTTTTTTTTTTTTTTTTTTTTTAGCATACTTCAGGTGGTATGCAGTCCCCACCAAAAATGAAAAAAATGCAGTCCTTATAGGACAGTCATTTAATTTCTTTTCATACTGTAACTTGTACAGTTCAAATTTCTTATAATTCAATTTCTATATTTATATCCCACGACGTTCCTAAGATAATAAGCACTCACCAGTATCTCCATTTTTACTTTCCATTAAAGAAAAACAGAATTCTTAATTTGCTTCTTCTCAATAAAGTTGTCGTGGCAGCCTTTCATCATTATGTGTCAGAAACTTCCTCTGTGTCTCTAAAGTATCACAGGCTAGGTGCTTCAACCTAGTATAGTTCATTCTGCATTACTATATCCATGAATCAATCCTTGTGTATCTTTTTTTAAAATTCAGTTGGGCGGATGAGTTTGTATAGTTGATGCGTGTCCATTCACTTATATGGACTACCTGCATACCAGTCAGCTTTGGTACAAAAAAAATATATATACAAATGTATTGACGCTGTACTGGGCTTTAGTTCTCATTTGAATGAGCCCAAAGGTGTACTTTTAAGCTAGACCTATACAAGGCAGTTTTTGAGCAATGTCAAACAGCTTTCATACTTGAAAATAATCAAATGACTCCAGCCACTCCTTCACTTTATACTGTGCCACACACGGAACAACGGAAGATGGGCTACTTTGCATTCATGACTACATTGATATGCTGCTATTTTCAGGTGAATAGAAACAAAAAGGCAAGAATTCCCTGCCCAGGCATAACCCCTGGCAGCATAGCTAGTCCTCAGTCATTTTGAAAAGTATTCTAATGTGATAAACGTGTCTACAGGCGTCTCTCTGAAAATCTAATTTCTTGGGCTTAGTCCCCTATTTTTTGCCTAATCCTTTGCTGAGGTAGAAATGGGTTTCACCTATATCTGTCACCTATGGCCAGAAGGCCAAGAAGGACTGTACCCAGACCTCGCATGCTAGGGCACAGTCTCTTTAGGGTAACTTGCCTTTTAGTAGTTCTGGATGACACTCCTCCCAGGTGGGTGGCTTCTTCCTTAATAGGGTGTTATTGGCCTACTATTCTTCAGCAAGCCATGTTCCTATGAAGGCAGATAGGCGGATGTGGTGCGCACCAACTTGACGTTACCACTTCCAGACTCCTCCTTTCAGTGACTGAAATTGGGTACTGGCAACTGCCAAAACTTGCTGAAAGTGTTGTATGCCAATTGGGGCTCACCCAGAGAAGATGTTTTTTTATCTCCAAATCCATTCGCTCCACAGTACCACATGGAGGAGGAATTCTACATGAAATGCAGTTCTCTGGCCATTGACCTGGCCATTTTCCACTTGAATGAGAACCTGATGTTGTGGTCTTTAAACACACCTTGGATAAGAGGTTCTCTCTTGTGGGAGTGAATTTGCAGCCGGTGGTGGCTACAGTGTAAGATTTCCAGGCCCTCGAAGTGTGGGGAAAGTGCACATATCATTCCAGAGAAGGTGCTCCAACAGGTCGGGTTTTCAGGTTTTTCCTCAGATGAAACGGCTGTGGTAATTAACGAAGGCAGTGAAACTAATCAAATCACCTGTGCAAAATAATGGGAAGCCTGAAAATATGATCTGTTGGGGCGCCTTGAGCACTGGAGTTGAGAAACACTGTCCTAGAGGATGTCTTGGATGGATTTTCGTGGAATCCTTGAAACACTCCATAAGGAGCCTCACAGCTTCTCTTCCAACCTGTTTCACTCCAGAGCTCTTTAGCTCAGTATCCTGTCTGTATGGAACAAATGTCAGGAGTCCTTGGACCTGCCAAAGCATTTGGCTCCCAAGATCTGGTCTGCTTTGGAATTGTGGATATCCACACATGCTGGATACTAGAAGATTCTTTCTTGCAATGAATTGGAAGCTCTTGATGACAGATACCAGCCTGTTGGGCTCGGGAGGTGTTCTGGAGAAGGTCTCAATTAAAGGAACATGGTTGCCAGAGGATTGGAAGCTGACGATCAAAACCCTGGAACTTTGGGCAATTGGGCTGTCTACTTTTGGGGTCTCCTTGTCCGAGTGCACTCTGACAATGCTACAGCTATGACCTAACTGAATCATAAGGGAGGGTCAAGAAGTTGGGCTTCTCAGAGGGAAGCAGACCTGATCATGTCTTGGGCAGAAATTGCATTCCGTCCCACTGTGTCATGCTCATTCCTGCCATGTACAGTATAATTGGCTGACAAACTTTCTTAGTCCCCAGAAGCCTAACCTGGGAGTATGGGCTCTTCACCCCGAGGTGTTCATAGCGATTGGTTTGTGGTGGGAGATACTGGTTGTGCCTCTCTTGACGCCCTATTTCAACAACAAACTGGACAGGTTTGTTTTCTGGACCAGGGATCTTCAGGTGGGATCTTCAGGTGTTTGCAGTGGATGCTCCTCTGGGATCAGGTTTGCCTGCACTATGCCTTTCCTGCACTGCAGCTTCTTCATCGCCTATTATGTAGGATAAAGATGGAGGGTATTCTTAGGATTCTGAGTGTAGTTGCTTGGCCATAAAGGATGCAATATGCAGATGTTCTAAAGCCTGTAAAATAATTTTTTTGGAGTATCACAGGACTTGGGCATCTCTCTCCTCTTGTCTGTGTTCCTCATTGCTTGCTATGAAACTGAGGCTTAGGTGAGCTAGAAGGGGTTAGATTATCACTATCTTGGCAGAAGAGTCATAGCCTCTTCCAGATCGACCAAATTTGCTGTTGCGGGGTCTGATCTTTCATCCTGCTTTACGGTCGCTTTGACAGCATGGTTGTTGAAGCCCAAGTCCCAAGGGAAAGGGTTTTTTTTGACTCTGAGGATCCTGCCCTTTTTAAGGCAAGAAAGTCAACCTCCTGGAAGGTATGCTAATGTACATGGAAAGCCTTTGTCACCTCTTGGGGGGCTCATTTTCCAGACTGGCGTGGAAATGTCTCTGGCTTTAAGTACTATCAAGGGGTAGATCTTTTCTGCCCCCTTTGTCTTCATGGGACCTAAATTTTGGTCTTGCTTGTTTTGCAGATTTCTCCTCCTTTTTTGAGCCTCTCTTCAAGAAATCCACTTGTCGATCCTTATGCGTAAGGTTTTCTTTTTGGTTTTCATAATTACGGATCACATGGTCTCTTCTCTGCTCTATCCTGCAAGGAACCCTTCCTGGTTGCTCACCAAGATGAAGTGTTGTTGAGGAGTCCTCCTTCTTCTTAAGGTGGTTGTTTCATTCCACCTGAATTGGGACACTGTCTTGCCATCTTTTTTATCCTTATCCTAAGGAGAAGGTGTTGCACTCTTTGGAAGCTGTTACCTGTAAAACACCCTTCTTGGGAGTATATCACAGGAAACAGGAATCTCTCACCTCTTTGTGCTCTTCATGGCTTACTACAAAATTGAGTCTTAGCTGAGCTGGGAGGGTTGTGTTTTTTTTTTTTTTGGCCAGTGTCTGTTCACTTTAATGCATGGCCCAAAGCATGATGGACAACCTGTTTCCCTTTTCTCTACCAGAGTGAAGCTTCGTGCATGAGCTGTTATGTGACAGGAAGTTGATCGTAAATCACATCATACAGTGCACAGAGGAACCTAATTCCTGCTTGCTGTCAGGCAGTGCAGGTCAAAGTGGGGGAGCTTATGGGGAGAATGTTTGGTTACCAGGGCAGTTTTCATGGTGAGCTGTTGTCTAAAATGTGCATCATTGCCTTGCAGAATATTTATTGAAAGGAAGATGGCTCTTGTCTTGCAAATTTATATTTTTTGTTTTTTCCTTGCTTTATGTATCTAGTATTCATCTTATCTATTCAGTTGCTTCATTCCCTTTCTTTTACAGTACAATTGGAAAATTAGAGCCTTCCTATGTTATCCGAAAATTTCTAGATGCCCAGAGGATACATAATCTGACAGCATATCTTCAGGCTCTGCATTTACAATCTCTAGCCAATGCGGATCACACCACTCTCTTACTAAACTGCTACACAAAGCTAAAGGACAGCGCTCATCTGGAGGAGTTCATTAAAGTGAGCACAGCTACTTTCTTTTGCTCTTTATAAATGTTTTCAACTTGACTAATCATTCCTTTAACCATACAGTTTCTTCAGGTTAAATGTTTAAGGGTTCTTTCACACGGGCTTGTCTGTTTACGAACTCCGCTTTGCTCAGTAGGGATCGATCCGCTGATCCCCGGATAGGATCGCATGTTGGCGGATGTCACCGCTGACATCCGCCGCTTGATAGGAGTGAATTTAGCGTCCGATCACATCCGCCTGAAAAACTGACAGGTGGACCTGATCAGAACGCCCGTTTGAAAGGGGCCTAAGGGCTCTTTCACACAAGCGGAGCCCGTTTTGACGGTACAGAGACTGACCTGTCAGAGCTCCATTCTCCTCTATGGAGAATCGGATGAACACGGATCGTCTGTGCGTGTTCATACGATCCGCCAGGCGGATGGAAAATTGGGCTCCCATCCGTCTGTTTCTGGTGGATCGGAGCGGATCGGGTGTCAGCGGACATGTCACCGCTGACATCCGCCGCTCCATAAAAGTACATGGAGCGTCCGTTTGGGTCCGCCTGAAAAACTGACAGGCGGACCCAAACGATCCGTGTGTGTGAAAGAGCCCTTATATGTCTTGTTCAATTAATTACAATTGTATCAGTTCTTTGAGACTCATTTTAGTTTTTTTTATCGTAATGGATACTTTTAATGTGTTGTTTTTTTTTTTTTTTTTTTGTTACTCAGCAACTTTTGTCTATTTATTCCTCAGGCGAGCGTGGATG
Organism: Glandirana rugosa; assembly: GCA_018402905.1. NCBI lineage: Eukaryota > Metazoa > Chordata > Amphibia > Anura > Ranidae > Glandirana > Glandirana rugosa. Next base: position 387,334 of record BLSH010483687.1, on the reverse strand, counting down.
AGGTCCATTTTGATGTAGAAATAGCTATTAAGGTTCTTCGGCAAGCTGGTTACCATTCACATGCTCTGTACTTGGCAGAGAAGCATGCCCATCATGAATGGTACTTGAAAATACAGCTAGAAGATATCAAGGTAAGAGGTTTTCTTCCATTTCTGACTATACTCTTTGCCTACATATTAAATCTATAGTTCTCAACATCAGAGCTTAAAGTGTACTTGTGTCCAGAACATGCACATTAAAATATTTGCATATTCTGAACAAGCCGTAGAATCCCCTTTAAAACAAGCTTTCACTCGCATCTTTAGCTATGGGCATTGTCGAAAATGTAATCTTCAAAATTTGCACTGTGGTCGGAGATCAGTAGTATGTAACACAGGATTGAGGGGTCAGTACTAAGCAACACAGCAGAGTTCAAAGATCAGTGGTAAGTAGCTCTGAGGTCAGGAGTAAGTAAGAAACACTGTCGGGTACATTCGTTTCCCAGGGACTGACCTACCAAACAGGGATAAAAGGTAATCTTATGTACTGTATGTATAATCCTTAGTTTAAAGCAGTATTGAACCCAAAAGGAAACATTTTATATTGCAGCTTCTCTATTCTCAGATGCGATGTCCACATCATTTTTCCTCTTTAGACTTGCTTTCTTCTATTTTCACCTAGTGATCCAGCCAGTAAGTCTGTTGTTTTTCGAAAGAACAAGCTCTCCAGTGAAATATTTGTTTACAGGGATGGGACCGACCTTTTAACACTGGCAGGGGTGCTTACAATGATCAACTTTTATTTATTCCTCCCAGTCTCACAGTGCTGCTGTCTGCTGTGCCTCCTCTTTTTATTCATCCAGAGTGAAGGCACTCTAATAAAGGAGAGGTGTTACTGGCCAGATCACCAGTTGAAAACAGAGGGGAAAAAGGCCTAAAAAATGAATGCAGCCACCACATCTAATGGTTGGTAAGCTGTAATGTATTTTGTTTTTGCTTTTGGGTTTAATACCGCTTTAAGCATTGCAGTCTCCGGGTTTATGCCCATTTTACTACAAGCAGTTGTAAATTACCAAGGTCAAGTAAGATGATTGATTGCTTTCAGAAATGTATATCTGCTTTAAGCATTGCAGTCTCAGGGTTTATGCCCATTTTACTACAAGCAGTTGTAAATTACCAAGGTCAAGTAAGATGATTGATTGATTGTTTTCAGAAATGTATATCTGATAGATATTTTCAAAACTTTTTTGTGTTATAGAATTTTCAAGAAGCTTTGAGATACATAGGACGCCTTCCCTTCCCTCAAATAGAAAGCAATATGAAATGCTATGGAAAGATACTTATGTATCATGTGCCCAATGAGACAACACAGCTGTTGAAAGACTTGTGTACCAACTTTGCTCAGCATGAGGGAGGAAAGAAGGTGAGTGGCAGCTGCTATAAATGTGCTAAGGAAATTTGCATTAATGTATACTGTTTATTTACCAAGACTGCTATCATCTCATTCCCCCTTCTCAGAGCTGAGGATTTTAAGTAACTTTATAGCCAAAAATGCAGATTTTAACAGGTGTCTGAAAAATTAAAAAATTGTTCTAGAGGGGAAGTTGAGTTGGATAAATTGCATTGCATATTGATATCCATTTAAATTTTCGGTGGCCCTTTTAGGCTCATTTTTTTAAAATGTTTCAGTTTTTATTTCCTGTTTACAGAATTCAGTAGCTCAAACTGACATGTTCATGCACAAAGTGGATGAGTAAGATCAGAATCTCATCCCCTTATATCATACAGCTCTCTGTTAGAGGAGTCTATGACAGGAATTTTCTAAGACTGGAACAACCAGAATCTTAGGCAGCTGTGCATAGCTTAAGCTTAACTGAAATTAGAAGCTAGGAAGGCAGCCTTTTAACTTTCTGATGGGGCTGATGCCTGCAGCCTGAAATCATGTTATCCTCTGACTTCGGATTTTGTTCCATCCTTGGAGTCTTCCTTCGCACCTTTGGGTGTTGCTGGGCCCTCTCTGGTAAGGCTTTCTTTATGGTTTCAAGATTTTATAATCCATATCACCCATTTATTTGTGGATTCTGAACAGAGGCCACAAGTGTGCACCTGCACTTAAGCAGAATTCACATCTGGTTTGCCATTGGCCCTATTGACTTTTGAGCCATTGCCTGCAGAGTCTGATTCTGAGGGCCAGATCACACCACATGCAGTCCAGTGTGTTTTTTTTTTTCTGCATCAAAAATGCATGGATAGTAGGTTATATGGTTTACAATGACATAGTTTACACCAGTGCATTCCAGTTCCAGGAAAAAAAAGGTAGAACATGCTGCATTTTTTTATGCACTGAACTGTACTGGAACATGGAAAAAAGCAACATAATGCACCTAAACACATTGAAACACATGTCCTTATTTAACCACTTAGTATCTGCACGACGTCAATAGACGTCCTTGGATTTCAGTGGTGATATCTAAATGATGCCGGCACCTGCAGGCATCCTTGGGGTATCATTTTTTTTCTTCAGACGATTCCCATCATCGTAAGAACGATCATAGCGGCAGTTCAGCCGTTTGATCGTTCTTACAAGCGACGGGAGGGGACACCCCCCTCCCGCCGCCCTCCGGTGCTTCTCCCGACTCACCTGAGCGATCGGTGACCGGGAGAAGGAATCGCCAGCCGCCGGAACGAGATACCAGAGATTTCTGAGGGACAGATGGCCCTCGGTCATCTCTATGGACCTCGGAGGCCCGGGCGCACGTCATGACGTCACGTCCGGGTCTCCTGAAGTAAACATTGCCAGTTAAAGGAGAAGGAAAGGCTGAGCTCGTCAGTTTTTTTTTCTGATCTCAGCCTTTCCAGCCTGGAGGAGAGGTGTAGGGTCTTATAGACCCTGAATCTGTCCATAAAGAGTACCTGTCACCTTGTAATAGGAATAAAAGTGTCAAAATAAATAAAAATAAAAGTAAAATAAGAAATAAAAAAAAACAATTTTTAAAGCGCCCCGTCCCCGCAAGCTCGCGCACAGAAGCGAACGCATATGTAAACGGCGTCCAAATCACACATGTGAGGTATCGCTGCGTGCGTTAGAGTGAGAGCAATAATTCTAGCCCAAGACCTCCTCTGTAACTCCAAACACCTAACCTGTAAAAATGTTTAACGCATCGCCTACGGAGATTTTTAAGTACCAAAGTTCGGCGCCATTCCACGAGTTTGCGCAATTTTAAAATGTGACATGTTCGGTATCTATTTGCTCGGCATAACATCATCTTTCACATTATGAAAAAAAATTGGGCTAACTTTACTCTTTTTTTTGTTTTGTTTAAATTCATGAAACTGTTTTTTTTTTTTTTTTTTTTTTTAAAAAACATGTTCGAAAAATCGCTGCGCAAATACCGCATGACATAAAAAGTTGCAACAAACCATATGTAATGTTTGGGGGTTCTGAGTAATTTTCTAGCAAAAAAATGATCATTTGTACATGTAGGAGAGGAGTGCCAGAAATGGCCCGGATGCGAAGTGGCTAAGAGAAAAGAGGGGGGAAAATGCACCGGAATGCATCAAAAACATGTCAAACGTGCATGCAGAAAAAAGAATCGTTAAAGGGAAGCCCTTCAAAAAGGCCCCTCCCTATCACAAAAAAACAGGCCTGCTCCTTCCTTGGGGTTGGAGGATTTTGCTGAATTTTTTTTCTGAAATTTGCCAGCTTGGCCATCCTGTTGACAGATAATCATAGTCCAATCAAGGCCAGGTAGTTTGCAATATACAAATGTAAAATGTTGACCCTATGGTTTGGAATTGTTGTAAGAAAATATATAAATGATATAGGGTCTGGGATTAAAAGTACCATTTCAGTGTTTGCAGATGACACCAAGCTTTGCAGTGGAATAAAGTCCTTACAGGATGTCTCTAACTTACAAGCAGGCCTCAATGCACTGTCTAATTGGGCGACTATGTGGCAAATGAGGTTTAATATTGATAAATGTAAAGTTATGCATTTGGGGGCTAAGAATATGCATGCATCGTACATACTTGGGGGGGGGGGGGGTACAAATGGGGGAATCCATAGTGGACAAGGATCTGGGGGTTTTGGTAGATCATAAGCTTAATCATGGCATGCAATGCCAAGCTTGGTTTCCAAAGCAAGCAAAATCCTTTCTTGTATTAAGAGAGGGATGGACTCCAGAGATAGAGACATCATTTTGCCCCCCTGTACAAATCATTAGTAAGACTTCATCTGAAATATGCAGTTCAGTTTTGGGCACCAGTTCTCAAAAAAGGATATCTGGGAACTGGAGAAAGTGCAGAGAATGCAACCAACCTAATAAGAGGCATGGAGGAGCTCAGCTTTGAGGAAAGATTAGAGGAACTGAATTTATTCTCTCTAGAAGAGGAGGTTAAGGGGGATATGATCAACATTTAGAAATACATAAGTGGTCCATATAGGTGTTGAGTTATTTACTTTAAGGTCATCACAAAGGACAAGGGGGCACTCTTTACGTCTAGAGGAAAAAAGATATAATCTCCAAATATAGAAAGGTTTCTTCACAGTTAGAGCTGTGAAAATATGGAATAGACTCCCTCCAGAGGTGGTTTTGGCCAGCACAGTAGATTGCTTTAAAAAGGCCTGGATTCTTTCCTTAATGTAAATAATCTACTAATGTTTTTAGATAAAGTTGATCCAGGGAGAATCCGATTGCCTCTCAGGGAATCGGGAAGGAATTTTTTTCCCTCCCTATAGAAAATTGGATCCATGCTTTGCTGGTTTTTTGCCTTCCTCTGGATCCACTGTGGGTGAAGGATTGTATATGGGATTGTATGGTTATATATAATTCTATTTTTTTTTCTTTATTTGACCTAGATCGACTTGTGTCTTTTTTTCAACCTGACTAACTATGTAACTATGTTTCTGTCACAGCCTGCGTAACGCATGTGTGGGGCAAAAGTGTAGTTGTAAACCTCCTGTGTGATTTATACCTAATAGGTAAGCCTAGAATAAGGATTACCTATCGGTACTGTAAATATCTCCTAAACTTGCACCGTTTAGGAGATATTTATTGTATACTGCGCTGATTATTTTATCGCCGCATATGCTCTGAAGGAACAGGCATGGGTACCGTTCCTTCCGAGCATCGGGAAGGAATTTTTTTCCCTCCCTATAGCAAATTGGATCATGCTTTGCTGTTTTTTTTTGCCTTCCTCTGGATCCACTGTGGGTGAAGGATTGTATATGGGATTGTATGGTTATATATAATTCTATTTTTTTTTTTTTTTTGTTGTTGAACTAGATCGACTTGTGTCTTTTTTTCAACCTGACTAACTATGTAACTATGTTTCTGTCACAGCCTGTGTAACGCATGTGTGGAGCCAAAAGTGTAGTTGTAAACCTCTGTGTGATTTATACCAATAGGTAAGCCTAGAATAAGGCTTACCTATAGGTACTGTAAATATCTCCTAAACTTGCACCGTTTAGGAGATATTTATTGTATACTGCGCTGATTAGGTTATCGCCGCATATTCTCTGAAGGAACATGCATGGGTACCGTTCCTTCCGAGCACTGTGCCGTGACCGGCGGCTCCGGCCAGTCACAGAGCCAGAGTCCGCGGCCCCCGGAAGGAAGACGGGCGAAGATGGATGTGGCCTGCAGCGGGGACGGCGTGGGCTTCGTTTTGCAGCTAATTGTCACATAATGTATAAAATAAAATAAAATTCTGCCCTCAGTGATCAAATTTTAGTATTTTAAATGACCCGACAGCTGCACTCCTAAATATGTACACACGATAAAACAAATTAAATAAACAAATTTCTGTACTCTCATAAAATAGTGATATCCCCTCCCTTCCACTCAGACTCCTCCCCCGACCACTAGGGGCATCTGCGTTCTGATTGTTTATAGGAAGCACGGCGCCTGGGAGAGGTCATAGCCGGGCATTGCTGTCAGTCTATTCTGGGTCACACCTGGCCCCCTGGGTCTCCTTTAAGTACGGTGAAGTGTTTTACAAAAGACAAATTTGCTTGATTGGATCTGAGGCTCAAGGGAGACGGTAGACATGGTACTGGCATTCCCTATAACAGGTGGAAAAGCTGAGCTGATTTATACCCGGAGTGAGGAGTGATAACTCACTGATGCACATATTGGCCTTGAAAGGTCATATCTGGTAAGAAGATATCTTTACTTTGATTATCTCCTGGGGAGCACAAGGTTTAACACCTGTTGCTTATTTGGAAGGACATCACTTTTCTTTTTTTCACAAGGACTAATTGGTGCTTTGGATTTTTCTTATCACTGTAACTTTTTATATGTTTTGTGAACTTTGGGTTATTAACATATTGATAATCACTTTCACGGTATCACTATTTTATGACCGCGCAACATTTTGTTTATTTAAAGTGTCACATAATGTGCTAGTATGTGACGCATACTAGCACATTATACTTTTACTTTACAGGGAAGGGGGAGAATTTTTTATTTTTTTTTTATACTAGAGTTTACTTCCTCATTAACACTCACATGCTACAAATATGCACCGCTGGGTGGGCGATGTTTCTGTGTGAAGAGCACTCCAAACACAGACATTGAGTTGTCAGACATTTCTCGGTCCAGGCTATCGGTAGGCTGTAGGATCTGTAGACTTTTTTTTTTTTTTTTTTTTTGAAGGAGGGGGACATCTACTTTGCAAACTGTGCTTTAGACTTCCCTATAAAGGTTTGATGACCATTGCTGTTTAGATTCGGGATCATGGGAAGCATGGAACTTGTTTAACTTCATGTTCACCACTCTTGAATTTGTTCAGCAGTGTAGAGGTATTACCATTGAATATAGTGATCGTAGGATGTACCTGGTTCAGTGTAAAAGCCTCATTATTTTCATTTGAAGACCGTGTAGAGCAATCATATGAACAATTTACTTCCACAAGAGGGTTTCCTGCAGGTTGGCTGCAGATATCCTGCCATATTTAGCAGTTGGTAAAACACACTGCATCCTTGGGTTAAAGTGATGATAAAGTCAAACTGTTTTTTACCTAAATGCATTCCCTGCACTAAGGTAAAAAACACCCCACTAACTGTACCCCCCCCCCCCCCAACCCTAAACACAGACCTGCCTTCTTTCACTGCACCAGCCCTGTCCTGACTGCAGCATCGCTCCTCTCACTTCCTAGTTTCATAGGCGACAGTTTAGGGCAATGGGATTTGGGGGGGGGGGGGGGGGTGTAGCTTACTGGTGCTGTGCGTGTCAATGGATGCATACAGTCTGGCTCAGGAGACCAGGCTTGCTAAGGAGGCGCAGGGAGACTGCCAGAAGAGAATTTAAGGGACTGCTCTATGCAATATCATTACACAGAGCAGATACGTATAACCTTGCCTTCCTTTTTTTTTATTTTTTTTTATTTACCTCTATAGTGCTGTCAATTTACGCAGCGCTTTACATATATATTGTACACCCACACAGGCACAGGGAGCACATGCAAGCTCCTTGCAGGCAGTCCCATGGTTGGGATTCTAACTGATGACCCTACTGCTGCTGAGCTGAAGTACAAATTGCTTAGCCACTGTGCTGCCCTTTAATGGCCTTTAATACCCCTTTAATCTTTAATGTAAACCCACTTGACTTTAGGAAATAGGGCGCATACAGCAAACAATATTACTGATCTTGTGGAGGAGTCCTGCGTTTGTATTAGACCAAATTATGCATCTTTGTGCAATTCACAGTTCACTCTTGGCTGCTTTATAAAGCACGCAGTGCATAGATTTTGCTTAGACTGTACTACAGAGGTGATGGTTCAGTGCTGTGGTGATTTTGGGAGGCTATTGTTTGCTGGTATATACCCACCCTCCGTAATCAGAGCCTCTAACACTCACTCTATAGTTTGCTTTGTTATATTACTCATATTTGATGATCTAAATAATATGAAAAATGCTACCTCTTATTACTTTAGTATTACATTATCCAGTGGCGGCTGGTGAAATTTTAGGATGGGGGGGCACCAGACCCCGCTCTTTCTTTTTGACCTCTCCCACTTATAAGCCCCACTCCTTATAGTTTCCACCCCTTGTGTCAGGAATATACAGCCTGGCATCACCAGATAGGGTATACAGCATCACCAGATAGCAGTATACAGAGTCACCATATAGCAGTATACAAAGCCATGACAGGGCTATTAATATTGCTGGCTATGCTCTCTTTCGGAAAGACAGGGTAAAACGAAAGGGTGGTGGTGTCTGTCTCTATGTGAGAAGTGATCTCAAAGTGTGTGTGAATGAGGACCTAGTTGATGGAGAGTGTGATGAGTCCGAAGCATTATGGGTAGATCTGCATATGGGTGTGCATACTACAAAGGTTATCATTGGAGTTTGTTATAGACCTCCCATTGTTAAAGAGGAGGTGGAGACTCTGCTCCTTGCACAGATGGGAAGAGCTGCAAGGGCTGGGACAGTGATAATAATGGGGGATTTTAACTATATGGAAATCAACTGGAGTAATGGCACTGCTGGGACAGCTAAAGGGCAAAAAATGTATAAACCTATTACAGGACAATTGTATGGTCCAGTTTATTGAGGCCCCAACTAGGAATGACACTCTGCTGGACCTGGTAATCTCAAACCATACAGAGCTTATTACCAATATCCACATAAAAGAACATCTGGGTAACAGTGACCATAACATGATTTCATTTAATGTAAGCTGCAAGCGACAAACATACGGGAAAGATAAAAACACTTAATTTTAACCACTTCAGCCCCGGAAGGATTTCACGCTTTAGGACCAGAGCACTTTTTGCGATTCGGCACTGCGTCGCTTTAACTGACAATTGCGCGGTCATGCGATGTTGTACCCAAACTAAATTTGCGTCCTTTTTTTCCCACAAATAGAGCTTTTTTTTGGTGGTATTTGATCACCGCTCCGTCATTTCGGATCGCCGCTATAAACAAAAGAAGAGCGACAATTTTGCAAAAAAAACCAAATTTCTTACTTTTTGCTAAAATAGAAATCCAAAAAAATATATAAAAAAACATTTTTTTTCAACGGTTTTGGCCGATTTATATTCTTCCTCATATTTGTGATAAAAAAAAAACGCAATCGGCATTTATTGATTAGTTTGCGCAAAAGTTGCCGCGTTTACGGATGATAATTCATTTCTGGGGTTTTTATTTATTTATTTTTTTACTAGTAATGGCGGTGATATGCGATTTTTAGCGGTACTGCGATATTGCGGCGGTCATGTCGGACCATTTTGACACTTTTTTGGGACCATTGGCATTTATACAGCTATCAGTGCTATAAAAATGCACTGATTACTGTGTAAATGCCATTGGCAGTGAAGGGGTTAACCTGGGGGGGCGCTCTAAGGGTTAACTGTGTTCTAACTGTGATAGTGTTTGACTGGCAAGGGAAGGGGCGTGATCACGGCTTCCATATAGAGTAAGGCTGTGATCACAGCCCTTCCCCCTCTCACAGAACGGAGATCCGTGTTTACTTACACGGACCTCCTTTCTTTCACTGTGGGGGGGCATCGCGGGTAGCCGGCGGAGATTGAGTTCGCCACACCGCTCCCTGGCCCCCCCGAACAAAGTGAGTGCGCTCACAGTGCACGATCTCGCAGCTGCCGTCATATGACGGCGGTTTGCAATATTGAGCCACCTTGTCGCTGTCAACCTGCGGTTGGCGGTCAGCAAGCGGTTAAGAGAGCAAATTTACAAAGATGAGGGCTGCTCTCCAGGACTTGGACTGGGAGGGAACATTGGCATCGATGAACACAGAACAGAAATGGGAATTCTTCAAAAAAAACTGTATGCGAGCTCACTGCAAAGTATATTCCCATGGCCAATAAGTTTAAAAGGCTAAAATGAAAACCTATGTGGCTCACGGCCAAAATATAAATTATTATATATATTTGATTATAAATGATAAGAAAAGAGCACTTAAAAAATATAAAAATGAGGGAACACTATCAACTTTTACATGTTACAAAAAATAACAATATGTAAAAAGGAAATCAAGGATGCAAAATTTCACAACGAACGACAGATTGCAAAAGATAGGACAAACCCCAAAAAATTCTTCAAATATATTAATAGTAAAAAGGTCAGGTCTGAGCATGTAGGCCCTTTACAAAATAATCTAGAGTGCGTGACTGGGGACAAAGAGAAGGCAAACTTATTAAATACTTTCTTCAGCTCTGTGTATACAAAGGAGCATTGGGGAGCTCATGTCCTCGATGGGGGTGGTAGTGACACGGCCCCAAATGATCCACAATGGCTCAAAAGTGAAACGGTCCAGAAGTATTTAGACAGAATAAAGGTAGCTAAAGCACCTGGACCAGATGGCATCCATCCACGGATCCTAAAGGAATTGAGCTCTGTCATTTCAAAGCCATTGTATTTAATTTTTAGGGACTCCTTAATGACTGGAATAGTACCACTGGATTGGCGTAGGGCCAATGTGGTGCCCATATTTAAAAAGGGATCAAAGTCTTTACCAAGTAACTATAGAGTTTCTTAGTTTAACTTCTATAGCTGGGAAGATACTGGATCGTTTAATAAAAGACCACATAGATGAGTTCTTGCTGGAAAAAAATGTTTTACGCAACAGACCGCATGGATTCGTGAAAGACAGAAGTTGTCAAACAAACCTGATTTCTTTTTATGAGGAGGTAAGTAAAACCTTGGACAGAGGGGTGGCTGTGAATGTGGTATACTTGGATTTTGCAAAAGCGTTTGACACCGTTCCCCACACACGGCTAATGTGTAAGGAAAAGTCTACAGGCTTGGAAAGATCAGTTTGTAAATGGATGGAAAACTGGCTAAAAGACCGAATTCAGAAAGTAGTGGTTAATGATTCTTATTCTGAATGGTCTAAGGTTATCAGTGGTGTACCCCAAGGCTCAGTGTTGGGACCCTTACTTTTCAATATATTTATAAATGATACAGGGTCCTGGATTAAAAGTACCATTTCAGTGTTTGCAGATGACACCAAGCTATGCAGTGGAATAACGTCCTTACAGGATGTCTGCAACTTACAAGCAGACCTCAATGCACTGTCTAATTGGACGACTGTGGCAAATGAGGTTTAACGTTGATAAATGTAAAGTTATGCACTCGGGGGCTAAGAATATGCATGCATCATACATACTAGGGGGAGTACAACTGGGGGAATCCATAGTGGAGAAGGATCTGGGGGTTTTGGTAGATCATAAGCTTAATAATGGCATACAATGCCAAGCTGCGGTTTCCAAAGCAAGCAAAATCCTTTCTTGTATTAAGAGAGGTATGGACTCCAGAGATGGAGACATTATTTTGCCCCTGTACAAGTCATTAGTAAGACCTCATCTGGAATATGCAGTTCAGTTTTGGGCACCAGTTCTTAAAAAGGATATCGGGGAACTGGGGAAAGTGCAGAGAAGGGCAACCAAACTAATAAAAGGCATGGAGGAGCTTAGTTATGAGGAAAGATTAGAGAAACTGAATTTATTCTCTTGAGAAGAGAAGGTTAAGAGGGGATATGATCAACATGTACAAATATATAAGTGGTCCATATAGTGAACTTGGTGTTGAGTTATTTACTTTATGGTCATCACAAAGGACAAGGGGGCATGCTTTACGTCTAGAAGAAAAGAGGATTTAACCTACAAATACAGAAAGGTTTCTTCACAGTAAGAGCTGTGAAAATGTGGAATAGACTCCCTCCAGAGGTGTGTTTTTTTGGCCAGCACGGTTGATTGCTTTAAAAAAGGCCTGGATTCTTTCCTTAATGTAAATAATATAACTGGGTACTAACATTTTTAGGTAAAGTTGATCCAGGGTGTTATCGATTGCCTCTCGGGGGATCATGAAGGAATTTTTCCCCCGTTATAGCAAATTGGATCATGCTTTGCTGGGGTTGTTTGCCTTCCTCTGGATCAACTGTGGGTGAAGGATTGTATATGGTCGTTTGGTTATATATAATTTTTTTTTTTTTTTTTTGGTTGAACTAGATGGACTTGTGTCTTTTTTGAACCTGACTAACTATGTAAAGCCCCAGATAGGGTATATAGGGCATACAGAGCCCCAGATAGCAGTATACAGAGCACCAGATAGGGCATATAGGCGGTCCCCGGGTTACAAACAAAATAGGGACTGTAGGTTTGTTCTTAAGTTGAATTTGTTTGTAAGTCAGAACAGGTACATTTTTTAAGTGTAGCGTCAGACAAAAAACTATTTTTAAGCTTTTTGGATAGCATAGGGAAGGGTTACCACCCCTGTAATGTTTGTTTTGCTGTCTGTTTCTGTTTTGAAGATTTCACCTCACTTCCTGTCCCAATGATAATTGGATTTTGAAAATTTTGGGTTGTTGTGGAAACAAACCTTGGTGATAAGGATTCGGTGGAGACACCTTTTTCCCATAACTCTTACAGGAGTGAATTTCCCTTCCTAGGGGTAGATTTTCTCTCACTTCCTGTTGTCTCCCTCCGTTTGTAAGTAGGAGTCATTTGTAAGTCGGATGTTTGTAACTAGGGGACCGCCTGTACAGGGCACCAGATGGGGCATACAGAGCGACGGACCGGGGGGGGGGGGGGGGGGGGGGGGGGGGGGGGGGGGGGGGGGGGGGGGGGGGGGGGGGGGGGGGGGGGGGGG